>JAKSYS010000200.1:0-90293 GCA_022925895.1 Fragilaria crotonensis | reverse complement strand
ACGTTGTTCCGGGAATCATCATGCACAAACATGTCGACGCTGAGATTCGCGACGGTCGTTACTGTCCTGAGAGTCGCCAGGTGCCGATTGCACTGGTAATCCTCTGAAGTGCATCCCGACGACGGGTGCTGGTGCTGGGGTTTCAACATTGACGTCAATGGGATCATCAAGAAGGGGTGCAAGGGATCCTCCGAATTGTAGATCCGCGGTGGCGTGGGCTTGAGGGACAACGGTATCTGTCACTCCCTGAGAGCGGATCTCTGAAAGTCCGACCGCTGACTCATTTCCACTTGTACTTTCAACTCGTCCGCCGACCATAGATGGTACTGTGGTCGATCGATTTTCCCGGCGATTTGGGAGGCCAGACTCTGGGACCATGAATCGGATGAGGATGGGAATCGATACGGGTTCCAAGGCGTTTACACAATTTTCTAGTTCAGTTACGCAAAATACGTTCTGTCCGCCGACCGTATTTGCGTACTCCGAATAGGAAGTTGTCCCGTAAATTTATCTCCGTTCCTTCGCCTTCGTGTCTTCCTAGTATCGTTTCTACACAGACTAAGAGCACACTTCCAGTCATGAAAGGGAGGTTCCTGAACCCCTCGTTTCGATTTGACCATTGTCACCTGTCCTCCTGACAAAGGCAATGATGTTCTTGCAATGTTCTATTCCACAGAGCAACAGGGTGATGAGAAATTCAAAACATTGATGACACATTTCACACTCCAAAATTACATTCCTACGTACGTACTTGGTATGTTTTCTACGTTGCCAACGACTCAATGTGAGACCCTCCCTAGTACGGCGGCTCCACAAACAGTGACTCGCTTGGGAGTCGGGTTAGGACAAAGCCGTCGCAATGAAGAGGAACGAACGCAGAAACAAGAAGGCACGACGCGTGGCGATGTCGATATCAAACGTGCGATGGGTGATGTGTTGACGTTCGTGTTGTGGCTAAGTATATCCTTCGGCCTCTTCACCCTTACGATCAAATGGACCGGCAAGAATGCGATTGAGGGAATAAAGGATTATATTAGAAGTTGTGAGAACCGATGTGTTTCCAAACACATCGGTGTTAGACTAGACTAAGCAGAGTAGTGCTGAATGTGTCACCATCATGACAATACCCGTACGATAGTGGATGGTAGTACGGTAACGGCTCCAAGTAACATGACCGTGTGCGGTAGCCACTAGCACAGTATCGGAGATGTAGTTATACTGACAATGTTGATGCACTGACACACTCCCCCATTGTATGCACCGGTAGTGGAGCATCACAATGAGCAAACAGGAGTGCATCATCACCAGAGAACAAGATAAACGCCCTTTGCTGTCAAAGTAGATAGGGCAGCATGCACCGACAGCCAGAGCTCAAACATATTTGAGTGCATGGCCTTGTGGGTCGTCAACAGTCAGGACCACCAAGAAAGGCCGGCCAAGAAGAGCGAGTCAGTACAACCATGCCGAAGTTGCACTGAAATCACCAAGAAGGAGGCATCTCGACAACCACACCAAAGTCATACTGAAAAGTAGGATCATGACATCGAAGTCGGGACAACCACCATGCCGATGTCATACTGAAAGGTAGGATGACACCAGAAGCGTCGATGGATCGAGGGAGACCGTTGACATTGGGATCTCCGCAAACATGGATTCTCCTACCTGACTGCTGTCCTTGGTAGCAACTGCCAACAACAAAACAGAACGAGGAGACGACCAAACATAAGCGACACACAAGCATTGCATTCGGTAGCTTTGTTGTTGATGTATTGATAACAAAGAAGACGTCAGAACGAATCCACGATAACATGCAAAACAATGAGTCAACCTGTGAACTGCTTAACGGAGGAAGCGGCGGAAAAGCAAGGCGCAGTGCAGAGTTTCCATTGAAGTCGGGTGCTAAGGAGTCATCGTAGTTGAGCAGCCAGTATCACAATAGAGCGAAGGCTGCGTTCAGCAACATCAGGGCCACTGGCAAGTGAAGCATGCCGGGTCTGAATAGTGGCGATGCCACGTGCAAAACGAGATGGTTGCAGAAGCCGAGCATTACAAATTCACTGACATGATGTTGCGGTTGTCGGGCGTACGCAATCAAACGGTTGATATTGTTTGAGCACAGAGAGGCAGGTGCGATCTGGGTCTTGATCTCGCAGGTAGTGAAATGGTGCCTTCATCAGAGAGAGGGAGAAAGTTCGCATCCTCGTCGAGTTATCGCAAGAGTCGCGAGAGACGACACGAGGAATATCCTGCTATTGAGCCATCCAAAGAGCACGAACATAAGGAGACAAGATTTACAGTGTCACAGTGCACGAGCAATGCCATGTGGCCTTCAAGCGCAGGTCTAGCATCACAAAAGATCGGAATCTTGTATGTCTCAAAATGCTCGAGCCGCAAAGTTGCCTGCATATGATACACTCCCCAATTGTCAGCTCTGGTGGAGGGGTGGCAATTCAGGACGAATTGCAACTGTGGCTCGGTGTTGAAGCAACCACAGAGAGAACACGTGTGTGTCGTGACGATGTACGCATAGCCAGCAATGCATGGATCAATACATCACAAGAACGGAGACTGGGAATCAGCTTAGGTCCGCGCCGTTGGAAGGCGGGCAAACGACGTCGAGCAATGGATCACAATTATCACCTTCGTACGCTGATTCCAGATCACTTGATTGTGGTGTCGATTTCAAAGAGTGGTCACTCAATCTGTCGGCCATCGTCAGAGGTGTGGCACATGTCATTGTTGCTATTGATGCTCTTCGAAGAAGAGCAATTGAGACCAAACGGTGCACTGCATACGGACTATCCTTGACAGTGTTGAGGTCTTTGCCACAGGTGTCGGCCACGATCAATGGGTCGGAACATCATAAGCATGGACCTGCAGAGTTGACGCATCATGATGGCATTCGATATCCAAAGAACATAGCTGCGTTTGATCGCATCAAAGCTTTGGTGACCTTCAGGATCCGCGCCAGGAACCTCGGAGTCAGCACCGTTGTTGCGCTGCTGCAACATCAAAGGTCTGCACAATACACCCGCAGAGGCAGTAACATCAATTCTTTTGTCGGAGAAATTCAATTGTGACGTTACGAGTGTCGGATGAATGGCAGCGACGCCAGTGGAAAACGGACTCATGACGCTCATGGCAAGAAGATGAGTACCAACGCCACCCAGCCCCGTCCCAACAACATCGTTGCACAGTTCGGTAGTGACACGGGACACAGCATCTGGCGAAATGTTGGAATCGAAAGCATTGCCATCAGAAACGGAGTCACATTTGCGACGAGTTTGGTACTCTGGTCGGTTCGACTTGATACTATGCAAGATAACGTTGCCCGGGACAAGATTACAGCAGGTCACATCAATATCGGTTGTCACTGTGAGCGGAACATCATTGTTCGAATCCTGAAACCTGATTGGGGAACCAGAATCAGAGTGCTCCATGCCAATCTTAATCATCCAGGGACAACATGTTTCTTGTTGTTGACACAGGAGGCATGGGGAGCCACGGGTTCAACGTTCAAATCCGGAATCAACGCACATGACCCTTTTGCGTTGAGCGTCGGATGATTGATGCAGCCGACGTTGCTGGTGCTCGCAATTCCACCGATCTTTGACGGAATGTGTGGGGACTCGTGCAAACGTCGTGGAATCCTGAAACCCGGGGTCTTGAATTGGATGAGGATTG
This sequence comes from Fragilaria crotonensis, assembly GCA_022925895.1. Classification (NCBI taxonomy): domain Eukaryota; phylum Bacillariophyta; class Fragilariophyceae; order Fragilariales; family Fragilariaceae; genus Fragilaria; species Fragilaria crotonensis. The sequence goes on along the minus strand of JAKSYS010000200.1, from coordinate 86,609 downwards.
AGACAGAAACTGGTCTGCGAGTATCGTGTCTGCTCTGCAAAGTCTGTCGGATCAAACGCTCCATAGCGGGCTTCCGTGATGAGACAAAATCCCCGTTTGCCCGACAGTGTAAGGGGATAATGCGGGAGTCCATCAAAAGGAGTTTAAACCGATCACATAATCCAAACGTAGCTGTCAACTGTAGAGCGACATAGTTTTGAAGGACAAGGAGGTAGTCATCCTTCATGGTGGAAGTTTCCACATCGTAGATCTCCGAGAGCCGCAGTTCTGCTACCGGAGAATCTGCAACATCCACCGTCAGAATGACAAAGTCATCTGGGTGGTTCAACTCCCGGGGTGCTGACATGTTTGCTATCTTGGAAAGGGTTAACTTTGTCAGCCACTAAAGAAAGTACGGGGCGTACTTGGGCTCATAACCTGTGAGACCCTCCCTAGTACGGCGGCTCCACAAACAGTGACTCGCTTGGGAGTCGGGTTAGGACAAAGCCGTCGCAATGAAGAGGAAGGCGAACGCAGAAACAAGAAGGCACGACGCGTGGCGATGTCGATATCAAACGTGCGATGGGTGATGTGTTGACGTTCGTGTTGTGGCTAATATCCTTCGGCCTCTTCACCCTTACGATCAAATGGACCGGCAAGAATGCGATTGAGGGAATAAAGGATTATATTAGAAGTTGTGAGAACCGATGTGTTTCCAAACACATCGGTGTTAGACTAGACTAAGCAGAGTAGTGCTGAATGTGTCACCATCATGACAATACCCGTACGATAGTGGATGGTAGTACGGTAACGGCTCCAAGTAACATGACCGTGTGCGGTAGCCACTAGCACAGTATCGGAGATGTAGTTATACTGACAATGTTGATGCACTGACACTCAATCAAACAAATCTCCGTGTTCTGCTCCATGATCCATTTCCCGACTACCACCCACTGTTCTACGGCCTACCGTTCTGCAAACTACTGCTATACTGTCTACCGTTCTACCGAATACCGTTTTATCATTCTACCGACAGATGTCTTACCGTCTACTGTTTTTCCCATCACCGTCCTACCGTCTACTGTTCTACCGACAGATGTTCTACCGTCTACCGATCATCCGATCACCGACCTACCGTCTACGGTTCTACCGACAGATGTTCTACCGCCTACCGATCATCCGATCACCGTCCTACCGTCTACTGTTCTATCGACAGATGTTCTACCGTCTACCGATCATCCGATCACCGTCCTACCGTCTACTGTTCTACCGACAGATGTTCTACTGTCTTCCAATCATCCGATCACCGTCCTACCGTCTACTGTTCTACCGACAGATGTTCTACCGCTTACCGATCATCCGATCACCGTCCTACCGTCTACTGTTCTATCGACAGATGTTCTACCGTCTACCGATCATCCGATCACCGTCCTACCGTCTACTGTTCTACCGACAGATGTTCTACCGTCTACCAATCATCCGATCACTGTCCTACCGTCTACTGTTCTACCGACAGATGTTCTACCGTCTACGGATCATCCGATCACCGTCCTACTGTTTACTGTTCTATTGTTGTCTGATCTACCAACCACAGTTCTACCATTTATTGTTCTACCAATTACTGTTCTACCAATTACCATTCTACTGACCACTATTCAGAGTTTCTTCCCACATTTCAGCCATCCACCCTACACGCAACCAATGGCTTTGTACACTTCTTCTATGGATGCATGTTTTAGGTTATAGTTAATGATTGAGCTCTCGCAGGCATCGCCTGCCGGAGCGGGGTACACTGTGACATCCGTGCGGTTGTCACGCGGTGAAAACCCGATAATTAGTTTTTGTTTTGTTTTGTTTTTGGGTTCCAAGGCGTTTGGGCGACCACGTAAAGTCTGCTGATCAGGCGTAGGAGGGCGGGCTTTCGGAGTGATAGGATATCTCCGTTCGCTCGGCGGTGGAAGGTCGCGAATCCAGCGTCGAACAGGGCGATACCGATTGGTCCTCAAGCCATGTGGTATCTTTGAGTTGTTGCGTTATATACGCACGCAGAGTGTCGAGATAGTCGTTCTTGAGGTGGGATGATGTGACGTCGTAGATCTCTGTGAGTGGTAATTCAGCAATAGGACAATCGTCGATGTCCACCGTGAGAATCACAAAGTCGTCGTCGTGATTTGACTCCTCAAAAACCGACATGCTGATTATCTCCTTTAAGGATGGTTTGATCAGCCACTAGGATTAGTACTCGTTGTACTTGGGCTCATAACGTGCCACTACAGAACTAGCGAGCGCGATTCGCACACCGGAGTAGCAACATGAGTTAATCCGAGTCACAAGGATTCACAAGACAAAACGGGTGAAACCACGATGGTGTAATCGGATGGAATTGTAATACCGTTTGGTTGGATCTCTTGCCTCGGAGTATGTCGCTGATTCAGTCGCTCTTGTTGTCTATATAGAAGCCTGGAGCCTCAGTACCCTTACGATCGTTGACGACCGGCAAAGATGCAGATGAGGCAAATAAAGGCTATAATAGAAGTTGTGTGGAGTATATAAAGTTCTCCGATTAGACTAGCTAACCAACTGCCGGCACTTTTAGTACTGTCGTTGTTGCTAGTACAACACAGCATAGTATGCTCGGACGTTTCGGACATGCAGTGTGATATGCAATGCAGTGACATAAAGTGCCGCTCTGAATTGAGCAGCGTCCTGGATACCGATTAAAGTCGGTTCCTCTCCGATCCTTTGGTAATCTTGGACCCAATGACTGAGTCCAATGAGGTATCGGGTTCGACGCAATCCAAAGATGGCACGCCCGTCAGCTAAAGTACGTCTGCCATAGGAATCCGCCAGGTCGCGGACATCCTTCTCTCATTGCGAGCACGTCGGCAAACGATTCAAATCCTTCTTCAAGGAGACGTTTGCGGGTGTCATCATGCTCGAATCTGATCCAAGTGAGGATGGTATCCATCACCGGTGGTGGTATTTTGTCAACCGCTTCGACAATCTCTTGGATGTCCATTGTTGTTGATGGCGATGGCCTTTCTGTAGGTTTGTTAAGGGTTAAAGATAATAGTGAGTACTAAGTATAATTCGTACATGGGCCGCTGCGACCGCGCTCTTCATTATGGTTGGGTGATCAATCCTTCCTATGCTTCATGTTTGCTCGCATCGACAATGGTCGAAAGTCGAGTATCTCACGTTGATGATGAGTCGCAAATCATGCCATTCAAATGTTGAGATCTTTCATTCTGGCTCTTTGCTGGTTAAAGCTTTATCAAATAAATGTAGCTGTAGTAATAAAGGAGATAAAGATGAAACTTACAAAGGTACTACTCGAAATGGTTATAAAAGAATTGTGTGTACACTATGAATCGAATTCGTATCATACATCATACATCATGCACTACTGAACGTGCAATCGTGGTTGAGCACCGGATGTCACAGATGCGAAGACGTACAGTAGACTCATGGGACAGTAGATATCCTAACGGATTTTACTTGGTCCCCGAATTACGGCACCATGACTAGCATGGCCGCAATTCGTCAAAATCAATACGTCCATTCTCCAAATAGGAAATCTCGTTTGGCAACCGGTAACCTCTTCGTGAAGCAATCAGCCAAATTGTAATCCGTTCTTACGTGCGCAACGGAAATAATCCCGCAGCAGCTGACCATCGACAGAAATGGTAAGCTACAGATGAATGTTTCTTATTGAGCGTCGATTCCACATTAGAAGTATTTTTGACGACACTCTCATTATCACAGAACACATGCGTTGGTTCGCCTTTTGGCATTGGGACACCAAAACACCTCAGCTTAAACCGCAAATGTTCAATCGCTTCGAGACATGCTTTCATCGCAATAAATTCTGCCGAAAAGGCACTCGTTTCCACCGTTTGTTGCTTCTTACTATACCAGACAATAGGAGCGCGATTCAAGAACAAGATATATCCCGTATGCGATCGACGCGTTACCTTGTTTGCACCATGAGATGCATCAACGTAAGCAGTTGTCGTCACACTCCGGCCACGCGGCACTGGCATGCGATGAGGCATGGCTTCCTCAGCATCACGATAAATCTCTGCAAAGTCTTCCTTCCTTGTTCTAAAGTCGCCATAATCAATTACCGGAAGCTCTGGTGAAAGATAGATCGTCACCTTGGCATGGCGATTCAGATATCCAAAGACATGCAACAGTTGCTCCATGTGGCCTTCTCGCGGGTTGGCCTGATACTGTGATAACAAGGACACTTCCAACAGGATGTCCACTCGTCCAATCTCAGTGGCCCATCGAAGGATACCTATGAGTTCTTGGTAAAAAGTAGTGTCTCGATCGTTAAGTTCTTCGGTGGCGTCCAATTCTGGGATATACGACGCGGACATAGGTGTTTCGACATGCTTGGTTGGTAATTTTCGCGACGTACCCTTAATTGCCTCCTGTACATTCTTGATAGAAGCTTTAACATAATCATGGCTCGACACCGTCCAACACTTTTTTCCATTTAGAAACTTCTCTTGCAATTTTGCTCCGAGATAAAACTCGGGAAGTTGAACTTTGTCATTCTTGAACTTGAATGTAGTCTGAACATCATTCATGATTGCTTCGGCATTACAGGAAATTGCCAAAATATCATCGACATACATGAGCACGTATTCATAGTACGACTCACCGTCATTCTTCGTCGCAGCTCGTAGCCACACATCAGGGTCAGCAAGCGTGGACTGAAACCCAAGTTCCACTAGTTTCTCTGCCATGAACGCACGGAAACTGAAACTTGCCGATTTCAATCCATAAAGAGCCTTCACCACCAAAAGACCTTTCCTTCATCCGGACCAAACTCGGGTCCAGCAACCATCCAACACTTTTCTTTATTCGGTGCGGTAAGAAAGGCATTTTGTACATCAGCTCCAAGAACGTTTAACTCGTTAAGGGCAGCAATGGTGAGTAAGATTCGTACCGAATCTCGCGACACAACTGTACTGTATGTTACTGACGCAGGTGCTCCTGTCTTGTGCCCGTCTGCACAGTACCTTGCCTTGCGTCTAAAGTTCTCACCGAGCTTGACGTCGAAAACAAGGTGGCCCGTAATTTGCGTGTACCCAATCAGAGTACTCGGGTCACCATCAAATTCTTCGAATGCGACGCGAACATTGTTCATCTCGAGTTTGACTGCGTCCATCCAAAGGCTATTGTTGTTTTCTCTATCAATTTCGATTGCTTCCTTAATACTCTTTGGTACACGTACTCCGTACTTATGCGTACGAGCCCAATACTTCGATTTCGCTTTGACCTTTTTGTAGGATGCGTTTCTGCTTTTTCAACACATAATCGATCCACCATGCGAAAGCAGGTTCATCACTGATCCCTCTATCGACCGCATAGAGAGCTAGTTCAACGGGGTAAGACTCTTTAAAGTCCTTCATTGCAACCCAATCCGTAGATCCATCCTTCCACTGGATGAGCAATTCCCAGCCTCGCGTGGTTTGTTTTCGTCGTGTAACGCCGTACTGATTGACATAGGTCCCCTGGCTTTTTGGAATTGCCTCCGAGGTAATGCGATGATCTAGGATCTCCTCCAGCATCATTTGTCGGTGACCTTCTTCGTCAACCTGAGCAATCAAATTCTCCGCTATGATGTTGGCGGTAAGTTCCTCAACGTTCCCGTCGACGAACTCGACTTCGTACGCTCGCGAGTCCAATAGGGGATTACTGCTTGCTGTTCCAACGGGATTCCCCCTCATCATCTCTGAGACGTTTCGTTACGCGTGCGTGTATCATCGTCCCATCATCGCCTCGGGGAAGTGCCAATTCCATGCCAAGGTAATGATCAGGTTCCACCTCTGTCATTCGAATCACCTCGTTCTCTTCATCTTCGGCATGTGGCAAAGTCCCGTCATCAATTACTCTCGTGAATTCTGCAAAGAACTCCTCGTCTTCATTCTCGTGATCGATGATCTTGCTTGGTTCCACATCCTTCAACGTGTTCATAATGTCCGCTGATTTAGCCTCGAAAGCAAATCTTACTTTTGTTTCATACTCCGACATCCGTTGTTTCATTTCGTCAGTGCTCCGTTCGTCGTTGGTTAATCGTTGTACCGTAGTGGCTGAAACCGGGATCGCACTTTCCGGAAGGATCCAGTAGGACATCATGCGACCCACACGGTGAGACACACCAAGCCATCTGCCAAGTTGTACATCTCCCAGACCCGCATTACTGCGGAAAGTCACCCAATCGTAAAACTCAAAGTCTAAATACTCTGATATATCGGGTGTCTCACCCGTAATGATCTCTAAAGGGGTTCGGCCTTCCGCGTACTTCGAAAAGTTGGCGCACAAGTTCTCGGTCTCGCAAACCCACACAAAACCATAGTCCCAAAGTCTCGGGGGTACTTTTTTCTTCAGCATAATACGGTACCACCTCTTTTTGACTTCATGGATACTCTGCTCTGCCGGGTTCTCATTTGGGCGTCGAGGACCTGACACATGATATTTTATTTCGTAACGCCTAATTGCGTCCATGAAACGCGTCTTCGGACCGGTTTGTACGGAAGCACCATCGAATGTCAGATGTGCTGGTACTCCAAAATCCCCAATGAATTGCGTCAGGGTATCTCCAACGTGATTACCATCAACTTTGATCATAGGGTAGGCAACCTTGAATCCGCACTTGTGTGAATATATTTGGCAACCTACGTTGGCACGAAGGGACTTGAACTTCCCATACGCTGTATCTGTGGCGAATTTGCCCGACAATCGCTTGACTCGAACACACGATCCGCCCGATAGCGCCTTCCGATTGGTAAGATTGCGGATCGGACGCCACGTTGCGTCGTGACCCTCAGAGTACGTTGAGCTCTCTTGGGGCCGATACCAAACCGATCTGCCAACAATTCCGCCGAAACCTTAACATGTCGCTCGGTGCTGACGAAAGTGCGGCGAGATGGAATGTCTTGGTGTTCATAAGTAATCGAGTCAACTTCTGGAATGTGTCTTGAGCGTGGAAGATGACCGACCTGCACAAGGGATGGATCAACCGAATGTAAAGGGCATCATCTGAACTTGCTTCCAAATACTCATACATCAACGGAAAGGAAGCAGATGCAGACGGCAATGATCTTTTCCATGGTGCAGTTCCGCCTTGATTCATCTCTTGTAGCATGGTGACTTGTGAAGGATCCCAAGGGGAAGGACTCGTCACGTGCAAATGGGTACATTCCGCCAATTCGGTGACGGTTGGGACTCGGGAACGAAAGTAAATCTTGGTTCCCGAAGTGCAAAGGGGAATAGATAAGTCGTTGTCCACTTCGATAGATAGAGGACGTGCTTGGTCATAAGGATTATCCCAAAACGGTATACCATAGGCTCGTAATTGGTTGGGATTAATTAAGGAATGGTCGAGTGAATTGCCGTAGTACAAGGACTCATTGAACACCAAAATGAAAGTTTGGCCAGACGCAGGATCATCATAGGCAGTTGCGCCAATGACGATCGGGACATTCTCGAGTGGCTTGATCGAGGAATCGTACGCGTATACATCCGCAGTACGATAAGTGGCTTGAAGGACAATAAAATTTTTGCCAAGACAACAAGTATCCGCATTAGAGTCGCATTCGTTGTGAGCTGCCGTGTTGACAGGTGGGTCATCGAAAGCGGAACGAATTAAATGCGTGGAAGACGCAACGTGGCGGTATGAAGTGACAGCTGCAATGCGGCGGTCTTGACGGATGTGAGCTTGCTCGTTCCGCCCACCCATGACGGACTGTCCAGTCGTGATTTGGCTAACCTGACTGCGCTGTGAGACTGAAACGCTGTCGACAGGTGGCGAGACTTGTAATGGAGTCGCCTGAGTGCGAAGTTCTTGGACCTCGGCCCGATTACGGCGCTGTTCATTAAATGCTGCGCGTTCCTGGCGAAGCGCTTCCTTATCTTCTGGCTTGAACTTGAGATAAACGTGACGTGGGAAACTGAAAGAGGCATGGTACTCAATTTGAGACCCGTCGGTGAGTGTAATAATGCGGCTATCGTTGCGAGTCTTCTGAATATTGCCGCGCCCACCCCGACCCGAGCCTCGTCCGCCTCTACCTCCACGACCATAGCCACCACGACTGGTGGATTGTCCCCTCGAACCGCGACCCGCATGAATTTGGTTGATGTTGCGCCTGATACGATTCTGAGCCGCCCCATCTGGGGCGGGTGTTTTGATTGACCATATTGCGAAATAACGACAGAGCTTGCTCGTACGTCATGGTCATCGGAACACGAGACAATTCTATTTCCAATTGTGCTTTTGTGGGAGTGAGGAAGTCCGCCTTTATCTTGTCAATCAACAAGCGAATCTTCATGGAGTTTGAATACACGACTCGGCCTTCTTTGACATACGCATTGAACGCACGCGTCAAACGCTTTTCGAATTCGGACCACCACATATGAGGGGCCTCTCACCAGAATAGAAGAGGGACTTGATTACCTCGTCCGCTTCGCGGATGTCAACTGCATGTATGCCGACCCCTTCATAGTGTTCCACAAGGCGTTTGAAAGCGCGTCCATCATTTGGTTTGGCTAAGCCTTGAATCTTGGCTTCCGCAGTATCATTGCCGGCGACGAAGTTAACCAGGAAGGTATGTACTTGAACCGTGTCGATGGCATATGCGTCGCCGTCCAATGGGGCCATTGCGACATAATCGTCAAGGAAGTCGGCATTTTCTTCTACGACAGGTCCACCATGTTCGCGACAAATATACTTAAGTGGAACTCCATCGCGGCCGGGTATGGCACGAAGATAATTCACAAAGGTGGGTTTCCAGTCTTCCCACTTTGTTGCCTCCTTGAACTTTTCCGGTTTGGCCGCTTCTGCGAGGGTCCTGGAGTCCGTCTTGTATTTTTCATGAGTATGGTATCGGCGAATGAGGTCAGTAACTTGGCCTATTGGGAAGGCAGAGTCACTAGGGTCACGTCCGAGTCGAAGCTCATCGCGTGCCCACTGCACGAAAGCCTTGATATTCTTGCGTACGCCAGGGTTCAAGCGAATCTGACCCTGTAACACACTAAGATCAAAATATGTCTTGAAGTGTTCATCGAGCTCCTTGAATGTGATATCCTTGCAAGAAGTGAAGGTATCGTCAAAGATATCACTCGCAATACGCTGAGCTTGCGTCTGTTCCATGAACAAGACTATATTGTTTACGCCGCACGCGATCAACGCGTCGACGACCGTGAATGCTCCATCCATCATCGTGATTCTATGAATTGGAGGCATTCAATTCGTTAGCACATATAACATTCGTACCACGGTTACGTTGTGGCCTTGCACGCATGACCGAAGTCAGGGGATACATGACCGAAGTCAAGTGAGGGGAACATAGTCGAAACTAGTCTTCTCGTCCTCGTCGTTGCTCCGTTCCATCATGCCCTTCCTCCCTGGGCCATGGAGCGCCATTGGGTCTGATAAACCAAATAAATGTAGCTGTAGTAATAAAGGAGATAAAGATGAAACTTACAAAGGTACTACTCGAAATGGTTATAAAAGAATTGTGTGTACACTATGAATCGAATTCGTATCATACATCATACATCATGCACTACTGAACGTGCAATCGTGGTTGAGCACCGGATGTCACAGATGCGAAGACGTACAGTAGACTCATGGGACAGTAGATATCCTAACGGATTTTACTTGTTATTGGGTCTGATAAACCGTGAAAAGTCACCTGCTGCCTCATGGTGCAGCACACTTACTACTAATTCAAATTAGACAACAAAAGAGTGAGACCCGCCCGTGGGGCAGATCAGCCACAACGTTGCTATATCCCAACATGTGCGCAGCACATGTTATGCTATCTATATATGACGTATACCTTTGTCTTACAGGTATTCGCCCGAACATAGCTCAAGTATACAGCACGTGCTATTGGACATTACCAACGTATGGTAATACACATACTCATGAAACATCGAGCACCAACAATGGTACAGCACTGTCCCACACGGTATGGTATTAATCGTTCGCTGCATATAAAGAGTAAGATTCCAGTCTGTGATCACCTGGTCACGCGATTGCCCACATGATTGGCATCAACAAAGCAATGGGTGGACACAACGTTACCACGAGGCTCAGGAGCGTCCCCTGGAATTGGTTCCGCTACGTCTCAATAAAAGTCATGCCAGTCACATTTTACAAAACGAGATTCATCAATGTCTGGGTGTTGGGGGTCAAACGCTATTGTCTGCTTTGGCTTTGCCTTCAGGAACAACCCAAAAATATGGTAAACCTGCTGTGAATGTCCTTCTCTGGGTAGCGCAAGGTGAGTAGATAACATCGAAACTTCCATAGCGATATCAATATGGCCGAGTTCCACAGCCCACCGTAATACTCCAATCAACTCCTGAAAGTTTCGGACACCGTCAACTTTAAGTTCCGAAGTATCATCGAGCTCTGGACGATAATTGGCTTGCATCGGAGTCGTGCAGCGTGAGGGTAGCAGCCTTTGCCCGGTAGCATCCAGTGCCGTTTCCACGTTGACGATTGCCGCCTTCACATATTCTTCAGACGACATAGTCCAACATTCCACGTCTCCAATTATCTTCTGCTCCAGTTGGGCACCAAGATAGTGCTCCGGCTTCTCAATTTTGTTGTCTTTCAACCTGAACGTCGCTTGTATACCTTCCATTGTCGCTCTGGGATCATGGGATATACACAATATATCATCGACATACACGAGCGTCACTTCATAGTTTTCAAAACCGTCAGGTTTTGTCGCTGGTTGAATCCACACATCGGGGTCCGCCTTAGTTGGTTTGTAATCAAGTTTGTAAAGGGTCTCTGCCAAGTGTGCTCGAAAGGCTGCTCCGCTTGACTTCAACCCGTACAACGCTTTCCGAATGATCATTATGCTTCCAGCTTCGGATCCAAATTCTGGTCCTGCGATAACATTAACCTTCTCGCGACAATTCGCAGTCAAATACGTATTTTGTGTATTGCACACTAGAATCTCAAGGTCGTTCAGCAAAGCAAGCAACAGAGCAATTCTTACCGATTCCCGTGACACGACCGACGAATACGTCAGTGCCGCGGGTGTTTCTGTTTCACTTCCATTCGCAACAAGCCTCGCTTTTCTCTTGAAGTTCTCACTCATCTTAATGTTGAATATAAAATGGCACTTCATTCTTTGAAATGACGGAACACGCCGGTCGCACATTCTTCATCTCCTTACAAATGGCCTCCCACCATGGATTATCACCATTTTCCCTGTCAACCGCGAGTGCCTCCTTGACAGACTTCGGGATACGGATACCAAACTTGTGAGTTCGCTGCCAGTACATCCTGCACGTTCGCTCGGGGTCAGTGCCCAGACTGTACTTCGCATAATCGGCCTTGCGGACTTTGGCAACAGGAACACAGCATCCCCGCCGCCATAGTCCTCAGCTGGTCCAAGCCAGCATGCCAATTTTCGCTCGTTGTCATTGTCTAGGAAGGCCACGACCTCGTACCATCCATGTATGACGTAGAGTGAAATGTCTGGGGTCCACCCGTGCACTTGCTCAAAAGCGCATCTCCCGTGCAGGTCTGGATGCGTCCCCGCGATGAAGGACCTTATATTGGTGCATAGATTCACCAAATAATTCCAGAGCCTTCGCGGAGACTTCGTCTTGTCTTGGAATCGTCGTATCATTCGTTTTAACTCTCGGATGTCGATCTCTGCTTTGTTCTGGAACGGTGAGTACGGCTCGGTGTACTTCGGCTCAATGGAATACTTCCTGATCCATTTCTTCCATTCGCCCCACCCTTCCATTGTCGCATCGTTGTCGCAAAGCAGTGTCTCTGGTATACCGACCTTCTTGACGAAATCATCCAATGCATAAATCGATTCATTCTTCCGTTCCATCCGGTATGCCTTCGAAAAGCCGCGCCCGTTTCCAATTATGTGGGCGTATCGTTGCGAATCAACCGACTTCGTCTTTGGCTCCATGATGTCAGCGTAAAACATCCCCTTCAGTCTCGGGTATTGCAGATGCGTCATCTGAGTTTTGAACCGCCGCGTTGCCGGATTAGGGATTGACCTGACACCTTTCTGGGTCGTCACTTTCAATGACGTCCTTGCTGTCTTGATCCCAACCATCCATCGCCGTGCTACGTTCTCTGGGGTCACATCGGAAGTTCCGTCCCCTGTTCTTATTGAATAAAACCTACCGTTACTACTGGAAATCCATCATTGTGGGGCAGCATGGCATTAGTGATTAGGATAGAACAAAATTATAAACTAAGTCCGGAGAAACCCCACTTGGTCTGGCCGTAGCCCAATATGACGCAGACACAGTAGAATTCGTTCATTATTGCCGCAACAGTCGTCACCTCCTCCGAGTTTTGCTCCACCGTTGCCAAGGCCACAACCCTTCTCAGGATTGGATCGATATGATCTATGGCGTTGAATTCGTTGGCTATCTGCATCTCGAAGGGAAATTGTGTTGCAGCCAGAACTTGTAAACAACACTTGATTTTATGTTTGGCTGTCTTCGAAGGTAGAACCTTCATGCACCGAGCTTGCAATGTAGAGATCATTCGTTCGTCGTCGGAATTTGTATCTTCCTCCTCCGCAAGCGAGAGGGCGAAGGTACTGGGAATCCATTCGATGTCGGAAGTGATTTCGACGTGTAAGCTCGTATCGTCAAGTTCGTCTTGAGTAGGGGGTCGCGTATCAAAACAAGCGACGACACCTTTGAGAGTAAACGGTATCGTCAGAGAGGCAGATGGGACATGAATGCCAAAAATCGAATCCTGTGCATGTTGTCGATGGCGTTCGTCGATAAGCACATCATTATCACGGAGTTGATTGGGGGAGAGGAGCGAAAATGAAAGCGAGTCGCCGAGATAAAGAGCTTCGTTTATGATTAACACATACGTAGTAGCTGAAGTCGTGCAATCGTAGGCTGTCGCAACTGTCGCAATAGGTCCCTGTTTTGAGGGGTAGTCGGGAGAGTAAGCCTCAACCTCTGCCGTACTTCCGGTGTATTCTAAAATAACGCAATTACTGCCGGCCACGCAGGTGTCGGCGTGAGAATCCATCTCGCACCGGCCCATTCGATGGCCATCTCCTCGTATTGCATCGTAATTTACAGAATACACAGACCGCGAAACCATAGCGACGGTGGACGCTATGAGTCATTCCTTCTTCTGCTTCTTCTTGTGTGCACCGCGGCCAAACTCTTTGCGGGCCGCGTCGTCTGCACTCGACTCAGCTTCATCGCTATCCTTCTTGTCTCCTCCTTTCTTCTTCATCTCATTCTTGAGCTCGTCCTTTATCTGTTTCTTCAGCGCTGTCACCGACCTCTTGCCTTTTTTGCTCCACTCCTTGAGTTGGTCTTTCTGGTCTTGACTCAAAAGGCGGAAGATTCTCGGCGGATACCATTTGTTTTCTAGTTTAAATCCTTTTGGTAATTTATCTCCTTTTGTTTTCTTGTCCGACTTGTTGCTGCTCTTGACACCTGAAATGTTTCGTTCCTTACTTTTTTCAAGGGTTGCCCTGTTTTTGACGGTAGTTGAAATGTACTGTTGGCATGTTTGGAAGTCCTTTAACATGCTTGGGTCGCCCAGTACCACTGACACTGCCGATTCCAACTTGGGATCTGTTATGCCCTTCAAGAAATCTGCAACTTCCTTTGATTCAGGAATTGCCTCGGTTGGGTCGCAGTCAAGAATCTCGTTGTGAGCGGTCTGATGGGCGTTGATGTAATCCTGGTGTTAATCCTACAAGTAGATCATCCTTGCAGGAAAGCATGTCTTGATTCAGTTATGAATTATCTAAAACATAGAAAAGTGAGCATTACCTTGTTCGGAGTCATCCTTCAATCCCGAGTCGTACTGTGCAGATGTAGTACCGTATAATGGTACTTGATACTTGATACATGATTCATAGCATCCTGAATGATACAGTACCGGTAGCTTGTAATATCAACAGTCCCCGCGACTCTGAATTAAGTTCCTGAATCAGAGGCGAATCACACTTCCTGAACCGATCGACAGAGGCCCCGGCTACGTCGTTAACATATATAACCCTGCGACGGTCACCTACTGTTTTCGATGGACAGTTACCATTATATCGCGACTACCCAATTCGTGTCCCCGGGTGTTGGTCGTCGATTACCAGAGTATGTTATGCAACAACTCCTTCATCTTCGGTCCTGGCATTAACTTTGTCAAGATATCTGCCAAGTTCGTCTGTGTGTTTTCTTTGCCACCCTGATGGTCCCGGCAGCAATCGCTTCGCGTACGCGGTGAAAGTTAATTGCAGCGTGCTTCTTCTTGAGTGTCGATTCAGGTCGGGAATTAGTCACAACTGCCGAATTATCACAAAACACGGAGCATTCCTCGGTTAGCGGAACACCCATCATCCGCAGTTTGTAACGTAGTCCCTCTATCATCTCAATCGATAGTCGCATTGCAAGTAACTCTGAACCATACGTAGACGCCTCGACCGTATTCTGCCTCTTGGAAAACCAAAGTATCGGCGCTCGATTAACGAATATTAAGATCCCTGAATGTGACCTCCTTGTCTCTCTACACCCTGCGTGGTCAGCATCCACGAAACATGACATTGTGACATCCTTTCCACGTGGCGTCGGCATGTTTTCGGGTATTGCTTCGGCTGCGTCGGGGTAGAACTCGGACCAGTCACATTTGACGAATCGCTCACCTCGGAATGTCGGGATCGTATCGTCGAACACCATTGTCGATCTCGGATGATGCTTTAAGTATGCAAAAATATGGAAGACTTGTTCTAAATGTCCTTGTCGTGCCGATACCAAGTACCGCGACATTAACGACACCGGCATCAAAACATCAATCCTCCCAATTTCGCAAATCCATCTGAGGACGCCAATCAAACCTTGATAGTAGTTCAATTGTTTGCTCCCAACTCCGCTGAAAGGTCTAACTCAGGCCGGTATCCACTTGCCAGCGGAGTCTTTGCATTTGGCAACAGTCTGAGATCGGCATCTTCAAGTTCCTTTTCCAGGTCGGCGATCGCCTTCTTCACGTATGAAGTTGACTCGAACGCCCACCGCACCTTATCGGGCTCGTCAGAATCTGGGATACGGAATTTCTTTATGTCAACGCCCAAATAAGTATCTGGTTCTTTAATGCTCCCGGGCTTCAAGGTAAAACGCTGTCCCAGGGCATCCATAAAGCCCTCCGGATCTATTCCTTGAAAATCAAGTCGTCCACGTACGATATGACGTACTCGTAGACTTTGTCCCCGTTCGGTTTGACCGCCGCTTTCATCCACAGATCAGGGTCAGCTTTCGACGACGCGAAGCCCAGTTCCCTTAAATTCTTAGCCAAGTAGTCGCGAAACGATCTTCCGCTCGATCTTAAGCCATAGAGAGCTTTCGCGATTATAGCTCTTTTACCATTGTACTCAGGTCCTAATTGATCAGTAAACTTAGTCCACACCTTTTCCTTATTCGGTGCCGCCAGGTAAGCATTTTGAATATCACACGACAAGAGGTCTAAATCGTTGAGAGCGGCCAAGAGGAAGAAGAGTCTCACCGTATCTCTGCTCACGACAGACGCAAACGTTTGTTCCTTCGTTGCCTCGGTCATATTGCCTCGCGCTACCAATCTGGCCTTTCTAGTAAGGTCCATTTTGATGTCGAAGACAAAATATGTATCAACGAACTCGTACCCAGGTGGAACTTTTGTGTCGTCGTCTTCGATAAACTCGAATGCAGGAAAACGTTCCGAATCTCTTTTCGATCGCCTTCGTCCAGAAATCCGTTCCCGTTCTCTTGTCGATCGCTAACGCATGGGCGACACTTTCGGGAGTTCTAATCCGTATTTGTGTGAAACCGACCAATATTTCGACTTGACCTTTTTTAGAATCCTTTCTCGTTTCTTGAGTACAAATGGAACCCACCATCGGAACGCTGGTTCGTTTGACAGGTTGTTTGTAACGGCGTAGTCGGCAACTTGAACTGGGTAAGAGTCCTTTAAATCTGCCAGCGGTACCCAAGTACTGGAACCGTCTTTCCATTCGACTAATAGGCGCCAGCCCTTTGTCGTTCTCTTTGGTTTCGGTCCAGTCTTGGTAGAGTAGTACGCCTCGTCCTCTCGTAGCGCACTATGACTCTTTTCGTGGTCAACGATCTCCTGCATCACTTGCAAGCGTCGACCATCGTCATCTATTTGCGAGTATAAACACTCAGCAATTAGATTCGCAGTGTATGTCTCCTCCGTCCCGTCCTCGAAACACACAAGGTATTCGCGGGAATCCAATAAAGGATTTGGGTTTGACGATCCAATTGGCTTTCCGTCATGATCTCTTTTTCGGCTTTTCACGGTGCCGCGAAGGATATCTCCGCCGCGGTCGGTTACTATCTCAGCAGTTAAGTACTGATCAAAAGCCTCCGGGGTATAATCATCAGCGTCGGAGCGTCGGAATTCTCCTCCGTCCTCCGTTGCGTCATTCAAGTCCCCGAAGATGTCAACCAGGGGAAACTGATTTTCACCAAGCTCTTCCGCCACCTCCTCGTTTGTCCGCTTATCCCCTATCTTCTCTTCTATCGATTCCAACAATTCCGCGATCTCCTCCTTCGATCTGCACGTTCATCAGGTGTTAGGGCCCAGAACGTGCTCCTCACGATTGGCTTTGCCGACTTCGGTAACAGGAACGCTGCGTCCCCGCCACCATAATCTTCTGCTGGCCCTAACCAGCATGCCAACTTCCGCTCGTTGTCATTGTCGAGGTAAGAAATAACTTCGTACCAACCATGCATAACGTAGAGCGAAATATCTGGTGTCCACCCATGGACCTGTTCGAAGGCAGAGCGTCCTTGTAGATCCGGATGTGTCCCCGCAACGAAGGATCTGATCCTTGCGCAAAGGTTGACGAGATAATTCCAGAGTCTTCTTGGTGATCGCGTCTTGTCTTGGAATCTTCGGATCATCCTCTTCAACTCTCTGATGTCCAATTCAGCCTTGTTCTGAAACGGTGAATAGGGTTCCGTGTACTTCGGATCAATTGAATACTTCGGATCCTCTTCTTCCACTCGCCCCATCCTTCCATTGTGGCGTCGTTATCGCACAACAATACTTCTGGAATTCCCACTTTCTTGACAAAATCATCTAGCGCATAGATTGACTCGTTCTTACGCTCCATCGGGTAAGCCTTCGTGTATCCCCGGCCATTCCCAATAATGTGAGCATATCGTTGCGAATCAATTGATTTGATCTTCGGTTCCATTATGTCGGCGTAAAACATCCCCTCAACCTTGGATAGCGCAGATGTGCCATCTGAGTTTTAAAACGTCGCGTCGCTGGATTCGGTATCGACCGGATTCCTTGTTGTGGTCACCTTCAAGGAGTTCTTTGCCGTCTCTAATCCAACCATCCAGCGTCGTGCCACATTTTCTGGGGTTACATCGGAAGTCACATCTCCAGTTCGTATCGCCGCAATGCCAATCTCCTCCGAGCTCGCATCCGCTGTCGTCGTAAGTGCTGCGACCCTTCGCAGTATCGGGTCGGTCTGATTCAGCAGATTTACTTCGTTTGCGATTTGCATTTCGAAGGGAACTGGCTCGCTGCAAGAACCTGCATGCAACTCTTGATCTTCTGTTTCGTTGCCTTGGAGTGTAGGACCTTCAAGCGCCTTGCTCGCAAGTTCGTAATCTCCTCTTCGTCTTCGGAGTCCAACACATCCTCCTCCGCGAGCGAGAGCGCGAAGGTGTGGGAATCCACTCAACGTCGGAGGTGAGTTCGACATGCAGGGCAGTATTATCAAGCTCGTCTTGGGTTGGGGTCTCGAATCAAAGCCGGCAACAACTCCTTCGAGGGTAAAAGGGATTCGTAGGGGTTCGGACGGAACGAGAATACCGAATATCGAGTCAGGTGCATGTTGCCTGTGTCGTTCGTCGACGTGGACATCGTTGTCCCGGAGCTGGTTAGGGGAAAGTAACGAAAATGGTAAGGAGTCTCCGAAGTAAAGAGCTTCGTTAATGATTATCACATACGTGGCCCCGGAAGTCGGACAATCGTAGGCCGTTGCAACCGTTGCGATAGGAATCTGCTTCGACGGGTAATCAGGCGAATAAGCCTCGACCTCAGCTGATCTCCCGGTATACTCGAGAACCACGCAATTACTTCCTGCCACGCATGTGTCGGCGTGAGAGTCCATCTCGCACCGACCCGAACGATGACACTCTCCGTGTATTGCATTGTAATCCACTGAGTATACCTCCCGCGAAACCATCGCAACGGTTCTGCATTGTCAGGCCTTATCCAGCTTCTGCTTCTTCTTGTGAGCGCCGCGACCGAATTCCTTCCCGGCCGCTTCATCTGCGCTTGACTCATGGTCATCATCGCCATCATTGT
This sequence comes from Fragilaria crotonensis, assembly GCA_022925895.1. Classification (NCBI taxonomy): domain Eukaryota; phylum Bacillariophyta; class Fragilariophyceae; order Fragilariales; family Fragilariaceae; genus Fragilaria; species Fragilaria crotonensis. The sequence continues at coordinate 68,269 of JAKSYS010000200.1, read as the reverse complement.
CGTTTCCCTTTGCCAGTTTCTTCATCTCGTTCTTCAACTCCTCCTTGATTTGTTTCTTTAAAGCGGCCACGGATCTCTTGCCTTTCTTGTCTCCCCACTCCTTAAGCTGGTCTTTTTGCTCCTGGCTCAGAAGTCGGAAGATCTTTGGCGGGTAATATTTATTCTCTAACTTAAAACCCTTTGGCAACTTCCCTGCCTTCGCCGTCTTATCCGTCTTCTCACCGCTCTTCACGCCCGAAATGTTCCTTTCCTTACTTCTCTCGAGGGTTGCCCTGTTTTCCACGGTCGTCGACAGGTATTGCTGACATGCCTGGAAATTGTTCAGCAGCTTGGGATCGCCAAGCACCACTGAGACGGCAGATTCCAATTTCGGATCGGTAATTCCCTTGAGAAAATCAGCAACTTTCTTGGATTCGGGACGGCCTCGGTTGGATCACAATCAAGGATTTCATTGTGAGCGGTCTGGTGGACATTGATAAAATCTTGGAATTTATACTGGCGACGCGACCCACTGTAGGACGCGTTCGCGATCGACGCGTAGGCTTTGTTCTTACGTGTGATCTTGGACGCGGTGCCTTCACACTGCGTCTTCAATGCCAAGTACGCCTTCCGACCGTCCTGCGACCTCTCGAATTTCTTGATGTATGACCACCCTTCTCCGTTTACGACAAATGTCTTCAATTCCCGATAGAATCGAGGGTTATCCAATTCGTAATGTCGTCCTCGAGTACCGTCGCTTCAATAAGGTACTCCATTGGACTTCCAAAGTCCGCTGGATCAAGAACATTCTCTGGCGCTTCCTTTCGTCCCTGGTGAGGTAAACGAGTGGGATCTTCGCAGCACTAAGGATTTGACGAAGGTAATTCTGGAAGGACTCATTCCACAATGCCCAGTTGACCAACTTCTTAAGACTGTCAGGCTTGGATGCATCTTCGTCTTTGCTGCCTCCTTCTGTTCCTGGTATTCTTGGCACTTGGCCGTGAACTCAGGAACCTTGTCAGCTGTGAAACTTTCGGGTTCGCTTCGAACCCGGTCCGCTTGCGCTCATCCGCCCAGAAACGGAAGCCTTTCAAGTTCTTCACTGCGATGAATGGCATCGTAACGTTGCCTGCTCCTCGCGGTGCAGATCTAGCAACACTCCTGGCAATCGAGTCGAGATCCGACTCAGTTGCGAGCATCAAGTCATTCGGGGTTGCAAATCCCTGAGCAATCAACCACGTGACAGTCGGGGCGTTAAAGCCGCATCGTTGGAGGGCAGCGTTCATGGTCGAGATATCGGTTCGGTGTGGTCTTGTGTGAAAATTCCTAAAGAAACAAGCAAGGGTATACAAGGGTGAAAAACCGGGAATACCAACGCCTTCAGAGTGCCAACATTTATGCCGATCGGATAATGACTTGCCTTAATCACATTTAGGAGATTTGTTGCGAATCGGTCTTTGAGAGACTGATTCGTTCCGTGCCACGGTCATTTACTTATCCGTATGGCACGTCTATCGTAGTATTGCGGTCTTTCGGGTATGAGAACACTCCCTACGCAATTTCTCATCAATTCCCGACGTAATCTGCTCAACATCGTTTCATCACATGCGGCCATTCTTAGCCATGATGAAATGATCAACCGGTGATCTCCATACTACCGATCGGATGGCGCCATTCATGTCATTGAGCCGTTGGGTCTGATAAACTGTTAATCCTACAAGTAGATCATCCTTGCAGGAAAGCATGTCTTGATTCAGTTATGAATTATCTAAAACATAGAAAAGTGAGCATTACCTTGTTCGGAGTCATCCTTCAATCCCGAGTCGTACTGTGCAGATGTAGTACCGTATAATGGTACTTGATACTTGATACATGATTCATAGCATCCTGAATGATACAGTACCGGTAGCTTGTAATATCAACACTGGAACTTATACTGGCGTCGCGATCCAGAATATGTGGCATTTGCAATCGATGCGTAAGCCTTATTCTTGCGCATAATCTTCGATGCTGTGCCCTCGCACTGCATCTTCAGAGCCAAGTATGCGCTCCTCCCATCTTGAGACCTTTCAAACTTCTTGATGTACGACCAGCCTTCACCGTTTACAACGAACGACTTCACTTCGCGATAAAATCGCGGATTGTCAAGCTCGTAGTGTCTCCCTTCGAGAACTGTTGCTTCGATAAGGTATTCAGTATGACTTCCGAAGTCCGCCGGGTCGAGAACGGCTCCAGGCGCTTCTCTATCATCTCTAGTCAAATAGATGAGCGGGATCTTTGCGGCGCTAAGAATCTGTCGGAGGTAGTTCTGAAAGGAATCGTTCCAGAGCGCCCAATTAACCAACTTCTTCAAGCCATCTGGCTTTGATGCGTCTTTGTCTCTCGCTGCCTCTTTTTGCTCCTGATATTCCTGGCATCGAACCGTGAATTCAGTCACTATGTCCTCGGTAAAGCTCTTGGCGTCCGCTTCAAAACCTGTACGTCTACGCTCATCTGCCCAAAATCGAAAACCCTTCAGGTTCTTGAGAGCAATGAACGGCATCGTCACGTTACCAGCCCCAAGAGGTGGAGTTCGGTCGATAGACCTGGCGATGAGATCAAGATCTGACTCGGAGGCGAGTCTCAGATCATTCGGGGAAGCAAATCCTTGAGCTATCAAATACCGGACTGTGGCTGCGTTGAAACCGCATTGTTGGAGAGCTTGGTCCATGGTTGAGGTAGGTGCTGCTTCGCTGAATTCGTGATATAGTTTAACACTCGAGCGTAAAGTGAGTGATTTTGTGTCAAAGTTTGCACGGGTAAAACGGAATTATGGACAGTTTCAATATGACTTGCCATTTTTTATTTAGGAGATTGGGGCATCATGGGCCGTTGGATTCAACTTCTGCACCTTAACGCTTCAATTTGTCTATGTTCATTCTTCTGTCTTTGATTCGTATGAGTCAAAACCCCGACTATCCTGCTCAAAATCATCCCCATCATACAATGTGGTCTCCTTTGACCATGATGAAGCGATCGGGCAATATTCTCCCATGATATCACCCGAATGGTGCCATTCCTGTCCTTGAGCCGTTGGGTCTGATAAACTGTTAAGATTCCATGATTGTAAACAATAGATAAGCATGTCAGAACTATCTATGTATTAATCTACTTGATCAGTGAAAAATTGTGATGTCCAAATTCACCATCAGAGTATGGCACCCTCTACCGTCGTACTTAGTACTGTCGTTCACCCGTACGGTGTATACCACGCTCCAAGGTATACCATGTGATACTAACAACAGGAGGCACGACGCGTGGCCTGGCCTACGGAGGCTCGACCGACTTGCGCCACCCTCCGATAGCATACGGGGACATCTACGTAGACGACTTCATTCCGGTGGCACAAACGAAGCGCCACCGGCAACGCGTTCTCCGATCTGCCCTCCATGCGATCGATTGCGTCCTACGTGTTGTTCTCCCCGGGCACCCCACAGTCGGGTAACCCGGAGGGTCATAGCATTCCAATGACCGAGTCCAGGTCCACTCAAATATTGAGTCAATCATAATTTATGTAGCTCATCGTTTTAACGACATCTACCTCTTTAACAGAGCTACATAAACACTTCCCACAGGCGTCGCTTCAGATTGCTTGTCTTCGCGAGTCTAGTCATCTACACTACTCGTTTCTCGTCGTTTCCGGCCTATCCTGTGCATCTTGCGTCGATTTAATCCGCATTTTCTAGCATGGCATCGTCGACAAACTTCAATTTTCCGTATGCGGTTCTCACGCCCATTGAAAGCAAACCCACGAACACAACGTTACAAATTCTTCAACGCCAGTTATACACTAACGCACGTGCTGTTGATTCCCCCCGCGGCGGTGGTACACATGGCCATATGGCCATGCTGTTCAGCGATGCTGACTACCCCGCGCGCGCTGGTGTCCCGTTTATCGTCCCCCGCCATCCCGGAGCAGCCCCTGATGCAACGGCCGGTGCTACTGCCGCCCAAATCGCGGAGTCGATACGCGTATACCATCAGGCCGTCGCTGACGTGACGTTGTATAATCGTCTCAGCGCGGCCCTCACTGCCCAAATTCAGTTGATTCCCTCGCAAGAGCGGCACATCCGCCATTGCCAGGGACGACTCTAAGACATGTAGTAATCAACTAGTAGCAGCATGCAACTTGACTATTTACAAAAAGAGTGAGCTTAATCTAGACTTGTTCCCTCATGCCGCGGATGAAGTGTCCCATCCGCGCATGCGTACGTGGCACGCGTCTTGCGTCAGCCCAAGATACTTCGGTCTGTCCCGGTGTCCGAATATCCCGCACTCATGGCAGAATTCATTCAGTCCCCTCGAGCTAACCGTCAGAGACGACTAGTTCGACCGAATTCGTCAATGCAGTGGCCGGCCGACTTCGGCTAGTTCGTGGTGGTTCCACGTGTCATCACGTGTACGTCCACCCATCCGTTTTGGGGGGTTAGTGGTTCCATAATCATTATGTACTCCACTCGTAACCGCGTCCTTTTTGGACCAGTCACCAAAGTATACGCGAGCACAACTCTCTTAGCCGTGGCCCAGGAAGACACTTGGTTAGGACATCCGCCAAGTTGGTTTCTCCGTCCTCCTTAGCCGCTTGCGCTTCGCGCACTCGGTGGTAAGCAATCGCATTGTGTTTCTTCTTCAGAGTTGACTCAGGCTTCGTCGAATTCTTGACGACGGATTCATTATCACAAAATACGTTTGTTGGCCCATCCACTTGGACACCCATCATCCGCAGCTTGTAACGTAGTCCTTCAATCATTTCCACTGCAACCTTTGCAGCAATGAACTCAGATCCAAAGGTCGATGCTTCGACAGTGTTTTGCCGTTTCGAATACCAAAGGATAGGTGCTCAATTAATAAAAATCAAAACTCCAGTATGAGAGCGCCGTGTGACACGACAACCAGCATGGTCCGCATCAACAAAACAACTCATCGATACCGATTGCCCCTGTAATTCGGGTGCACCTGGCGGCTCTACTCGCACGCGCCCGGGTAGTATTCAGTCCAATCACACTTCTGAAAGCGACTCTCATCAAACACTGGCTCCGTGTCATCGAATACCATGCTTGACCGGTTGTATCGTTTCAAGTACGCGAAGATGTGGAAAGCTTGGTCGAGATGCCCCCTTCTTGGTGCAGCAAGAAAACGCGACAACATTGCAACGTCAACGAGGATATCAACGCGCCCAAGTTCACAGATCCAGCGCAGCACTCCGATCAATCCCTGAAAGTAGTTCGCACGCTTTGCGTCCAGTTCCGGGGTCGTATCAATTTCAGGTCGGTAACCCTGACTCATAGGCGTCGACACCTTTGTGCTTAGCCGTTCACCAATCTCATCAAGTTCACGTTCAACCTCGGTTACAGCACGCTTTACATAAAGGTCAGAAGACATTGCCCATCTTACCTTGCTTGGGTTGTCTGCACCGTCGATTGTCCACTTCTTGACTTCGGCACCTAAATATGAGTCAGGTTCCTTCACACTTCCTTTCTTTAGGGTATACTTGGAGGCGAGGTAGTCCATGACCACTTGCGGTTCGTGCGACACGCACAAAATATCATCCACATAGCAAAGAACATACTCCCAGTATTTGTCCCCATTCGTCTTCACCTTGGGCCGCATCCATACGTCAGGATCACCTCTGCAACTTACAAAGCCTCCTTCCCGTAACGTGGCCGCCATGTGGTCTCGCCATCGAGCACCACTTGACTTCAACCCATAGAGAGCTCGAACAATTAGGACCGGTCGACCAACTTTGTCTGCACCAAACTCCAACCCAGCGGTCGTGTAAACCTTCTCCTTTGTTGGAGCATTAAGGTATGCCCCCTGCACATCGGCAGAAAGGACATCCAAGTCATTCAGTGCCGCCAGCGTGAAAGCAATTCGTATACTGTCACGTGACACCACACTCGAGTACGTAGACTCTTTCGGCGGATCCGTTTGTGCCCACCGGCCACCAACCGCGCCTTTCTAGTCAAGTCCATCTTGACATCAAAGATCATGTGACAATCAATTTTCTTGTAGAATTTCGGCACTGCATCATCATCAATGAACTCGAATGCTGGCATGACGTTCTTCATCTCCAATTCGATTGCCTTCCTCCAAAAATCAGTCCCTGTTCGCTCATCGATCTTAAGGGCCTCTGCCACAGTCTTTGGGAGCTCAATGCCAAACTTATGCGTCTTCGCCCAGTATCTGGCCTTGACTTTCTTGATTATCCGATCCCTTTACGCAAGACGTTGCGCACCCACCAAGCGAACGCAGGTTCTTCAGCGATCTTGTTGGCGACAGCGTACTCCGCAACTTGAATCGGATTTGACTCTTTCAATTCTGACAATGGTACCCAGGTCGTTGAGCCATCCCGCCATTCGACTTGCAACTCCCATCCCCGCGTAGTGATTCGTGGATGTCTCCGTCCCGTTTGTCTTCAACAAACCCGTCATCCTTTGACAAGGCATGTCCGTTCGTTCGGTGATCGACAATTTCACTCATCACTGCATAACTTCGTCCCTCGTCATCGACCTGGGATAACATGTTTTCGGCAATGAGGTTTGCAGTAATCGCTTCCGTTGATCCGTCTGGAAACTCCACCTCATAGAGACGTGAATCCAGTAACGGATTTGCATGGCGCTGCCCAATCGGACGACCATCATGGTCGCGCTTCCTCCCAATCACAGTTGCTTTCTTAGCTTCTCCACCTTGGGGAAGTAGCACCTGGGCAGTTAAGTATTCATCATAGGACTCAGGGGTATGGTCTTCGACATCTTTGGCGGTGCCATCAAGGTCCCCTGTCCCTGACTGAACGTCGTCCTCGTCATCTTCGAAGACATCATCAGGAACCTCCGGCATGGAGTCCATTAGGTCTGGGTCGATGTCCTCTGTCTTGAGTCCATCCCCAATCTTAGACTGGATACCTTCATCCAATTCAGATAGTCGGAGCTTTATATCTGGGTTGGCAAGATCATCCTCACTCAATCCCCAAACAGATTTCCGCACAATCACCTTCCCAGATCTGGTCAGGATATAAAACGCCATAAGGTCGGTTGAAACCTCGGCAACACCAATCCATCGACCAAACAACTTCTGCTCAAACGGGAAGCTGCCAACCGGGTCCCAGTACATGACCGGCTCATACCAATCAAACTGGGCGTACTGGGAAATGTCGGGTGTACATCCCAGCACGTCTTCATCTGGTACCCTTCCTTGAGTTGGGGTATATCAAGGGCCGTCAGTCTTCTTATCGCTGCCACCCACTTTCCACAGTAACACCAAAGTCGCTTCGGTGCCTTGAGCGCCGCAAGGTCCTCCGGATCCCGACCTTCAATTCTCGAATCGTTGACTCAGCCAGGTTGGACCACGGACTGTATGGGACAGTTTGTTCTGCTTGACGCGGAACCGTCTACAAATCTTTCCAAACTCACCGTGGACCTCTTCAGGTGCATTGTCTGTCACAATAGTCTGGGGTATCCCAACCTCTTGAATGAATGGCATCAAAGCATTTTGACCAGCCAAGCCTTTGCTTTTCATGGGGTAGAAGTGGTCACTCCCACGACCATTGGTGAACACCTGTGCAGCCAAGTGTCCCCTGACTGATTGTGTCTTCGAAAACATCGTATCCAGTACCAGCGTCCGCTTAGGTTTGGGAAAGCGAGATGATCAAGCTTCTGACGTACCTTCCTTTCACCCGGTGCCAAGACATTTCTTATCCCAGATTGTGTTGTCACTTGCAACGTTCTCTTGGCAGTGTCAAGGCCAACTCCCCATCTTCTGGAAAGAATCTCAGGTGTTAAGGCAGATCGTTTCTCACTAGTTGAAAGGGAAAACAATTTCCGGCTTTCTCCATCCATTGGGTAGACATCATTGTCCGTTCTCCCGGATAAGCCGTCACCGACAATGTCATCTACTGCGACGTTAATTGCAGCCACCAACCGGTTCCCAAGAGAGTCATCCTCCAGACCGATGGGAGCGTTCATCGAGCTTAAAGATTTCACCGCCGAAACCAACCTCGAAGCATTCCTCACATGATCAGTTGCCAATAACGTTTCGGCAACACTCACGCTGGAAACATATGTCTCCTCCTTTTTGGCAAACTGGTCAGAAGAGGGATCCCAGCGCATCGGGGATGTCAATTCAACGTGGGGTATTGTTCGTATTCTTCCCAAGTGGGTTTACGACTCACGAAACCGGAAGAGATGCCGTCAAGGGATAAAGGAATTCGCAACTTTGCGGTTGGGTGATAAATTGAATGCGAAGACTTGGAATCAAACTGGCGGGTACATCCTCAACCGTGACTCCATTCGCACGTAGTTGGTTGGGGTTGAGCAGAGTGACATCCACTCGGTCCCCGAAATACAGAGCCTCGTTGATAATGAGGATGTACGGTTGCCCGTCAGTAGGGTGAATCCACAAAGTCGCAACAGTGGCGATGGAGACATCCGGTATGGGCTTATATTCACCGCTGTAAGGATGAACGGTGACCTGACGACCTTCGTCAGAGACAAGCAGAGTGTTGCGACCTGCGACACAAGTATCCGCATGAGAATCGAGTTCGGTGCGTGTATCTTCATCGCCCCGGAGGGTGTCGATGCGGATACGCGAAAGACATGTTTCACAAACCGAGAGCAAAGATTAGAAGGGGGCCCGGCCTCTCGAACATAAGTGGAGACTAACATTAGGTCGTCTGTCTTAACGAGAGCCGGCGCGAGGCATCAAGCCTGCTTCTGCTGCTCACCATGAGCAGCGCGACCAAACTGTTTTCCAGCATTGGAAACCACAGGTGTCTTGGTGCCTTCATTGTCATCAGGGGGTGCCTCCTCCTGAGTCGCGACAACGGCAACGCTGCGAGCGTCAGACTTGTCCTTCTTCTCCTTCTTCTTTGCTTCCTCACGGAGCTGCTTGACTTTCGCCTTCTCAAAAGGCTTCAATTTGTTGTAATCTTTGGCCGAGTATTGGCCAGAATGAATTGCAATGCCACTTGGTGTCTTGTCATCCTCATTGGACTTTGACTTGTCTTTCTTGTGCTTAGCCTTCTTCTTGTCCTTTTCGACTCCAACCTTAGAGATCTCACGAACATCAGAAGGTGACTTGGTCCTGGTCTTGGTATTTTCCACAATCGTCTTGAAATACTGCTGGCACACTTCAAAGTTGGTCAACTTTAGTTCATCGCCCATGCAACCTTGAATGGCGGTCTCCAACTTTGGGTCACGTATCCCAGCCAGAAAATCTGTAACCTTCTTGGTTTCAGCAACTGGCTCTTCAAAAACAACAATTCATTGTGAGCCTGTTGAAGACGTGCAACATACTGATCAAATGAGAACTTGCCCTTGCCAGTGTAGGTAGCTGTTGCGAGCATGTTATATGCCTTAGCTTTCCTAGTGGCAATAGCAGACTTGCCCTCTGCCTGCGACTTCAAAGCCTTGAAAGCTGCACGACCATCGCGCTTCTTGTTAAATGTCTGAAGGAATGGCCATCCCTGTCCCTCCATCACAAAGGGCTTAAGGATGTCAAACACACGCTTGTTGTCACGAGAAAAGGTTTCACCCTCGAGGACGGAAGTGGCGATCAAGTCATCATCGACTGAATCCCAATTATTGCGCGCAAGATCATCTGGCGCCGCCTCATCATTGTCCCGGATGACATAAACAAGCGGGGTCCCCGCCACGACACTCCTCTGCTGAGCAAGGTAAGTCATAAACAGTTCAATCCAAGTAGGCCATGCAGTCATTAACATTAACTTTGGCGGTTCCTTCGCATCGTCCCCATCCTTCTTTGCTCGAGCAATCTCCTCCAACTCAGTCAATCGATTGAGAAAGCGCGACGAGGTGCGTTCATCGAAAAGGGGTTTGGGGCATCGCCGCGAAGAAGGGAGTAATCTGCCCACGAACGTAGGGCCTTAAACTTCCTAACCGCAAGGTAAGGGAACGTTGGGGACGCGACAGGATCATCGTCGTCATCGACATCAGCCGCCTTTGGCTTCCACCTGGAGAGGTGCTGAATCATAGTGTCAATCTCTGGAAAAGGTAAGGCAGTTAGATCATTGATGGTACGAATACCTTGGTTTGCAATCAATTCCCGCGTAGGTACATCAAAACCCAAGCGGGTAAGGCAAGCAGTGAAGGATCTGGCATCAGCCATGGTGACAAGTGAGACAGGAGGGTAGTTACCGGATTAACCGCGTGGTTTGCAAATTTGGCAAAATTGTGAGCTCCAGGCCCTCGGGTGCAGCTCAGAAGGTGTACGTGTTCCTGGTACATTCCCTACGTAGGAGTACTTTGCACGTACACGTCCAATCCTGTTTGCTGTGAGTCACACGGGTAGATTCACAAGAACTCCCTAAGTACTCCGTTGCCGCGGATGACGCATTCGTGACAAATGGCTGTCATACGCGTCACGCATTGGTCACGCGGATGAAAGTACTTAGGAGCCTCGCAGACCAAACGCACAAACGGCCACGCGCATACGCAAAAACAGTCGTGTCTGTGGAGGCATGCGTGCACAACTTGAAGTAACAGTCGTGTCTCGGACATCTATGACCCCAAAACAATAAGTAACCAACCCGAACGAGTACTCACAACAGTCAATGTCGTGCTCGTGCGGTTCTCGTGTTCATATGCGTGGCCATCACACGTATGTCAGCGGACCATGCCCCTACGCGAAATAGCATTCACACGCGTGAGCGTTACGCGTCCATATGTCAATCGTGACTCATTCCGATCAAAATTCTCGGTTGAAGGATACTTGTAGCATCCATTCGTTACCACGACTTTTAAACAACAAACACTGTTTGGAAAATGTCCAGTATAAGTCAATCTCGTAGAAATTGTACTGGACAGACAATCAAGATCCAATCCTGGCATGGATTGGTACCAAATAGTGTCGTGTTCACATAAACACCACTATACTAGTATCATGACGTGCGCTACACCACCTTTTACGGCGAAAGCGAAACAACGCCTCTTATGGTCGGTCTTTCCCCTCTCTTATGATGGCGCCAAATGGCGCTTCACATTGAACCCCCCCATCGGAGTTAGGTCTTTGCGTTCGGGAGACGTTCACCGACACGCCGACGGTAGCGTTACCGTCTTCGAGCCACGGCTGCAGGCCTGGGTCATTCGACCACCACGACCACAGGACTATTATCGCAGAATCCGCGCTCCTTCTGCTGTTGAGGCTGATCAGGCCTCCTCATCAACCATTGACGAAAGCATTTAATGTCTACAACATAGCTACATGCCTGTTGGGTCTGATAAACTCAGTTGATTCCCTCGCAAGAGCGGCGCATCCGCCATTGCCAGGGACGACTCTAAGACATGTAGTAATCAACTAGTAGCAGCATGCAACTTGACTATTTACAAAAAGAGTGAGCTTAATCTAGACTTGTTCCCTCATGCCGCGGATGAAGTGTCCCATCCGCGCATGCGTACGTGGCACGCGTCTCGCGTCAGCCCAAGATACTTCGGTCTGTCCCGGTGTCCGAATATCCCGCACTCATGGCAGAATTCATTCAAAATCATTTCTGCCGTTAACGCGTCGTTTCTCAGCGCCTTGGAAGATCCTGATTTCGGCTTCGGGGATGAAACGTATACTGGTATCATGCCGTACTGCGCAGTGTTAAGTACCGTCGAAATCGCGTACCGGCGTACCGTTGTACGGATTACTGTTTACCGCTACTCCAACTTCGTCACCACCACGTCAGAGAATGTCCGGATGTCGACGTAAGACATATGACGTCGTCCATTCGGGACTCAAAACTCGATGCGAACCCTGCGTCACCCTAAGTAATTTCGATGACGCGCCTAAGTAAGGAAGAACACGACATCTGCCGGAGATACTAAGCGCAGGCAGAGCCTACGGAAACTCAGAACATCACAAAACTCAGGATTTTACGAACATGACAGTACACGGTACGTCTGCGACAGTATCTCGAAACTCATCAACTGCAGTACCATGTGTTACTTGTCATCTACATTATCACCTACATTCTACACATTCAGGATATCAGAAGATATCTCCATCATATATTTCCAAGTGCAAATCTACATCATGTGCACTTTCATTCACAAGGTTCACAAGGAGCAGATGAGATTCATTTTTAGAAATAGTTTAAGCTCACAATTAGTTAAATTGCTCACAGCAAGCTAATTCGTTGTCGAGCCTACCTCGTTGCGACATTGTAACGATTAAAACTACAGGGGATGTTACCCCACGCGCCATGTTGGAGCACCTACGCACTGAGTAGGCACCATGACTCCAAAAGAATTAGAACGCAATCGCGCTGCCCTCTCTGAGCCGTGGAACGTGGAACCTCGACAAACCCATCGAGGACTTGTGGGCCAAGATCGCCAACACCCAACGCGTTGCAACGTTGGGGCAGGTACCTATTCCCAATGTCACCGTCATCACACTCACCCGTGCAATGCTCGAAAAAAACCGGCCTTCTGGCCACCACTACGGAGAAATTTCGCCTCCGGTCAATTGACGAGTGGACGCTCGACTTGTTCAAGGCCGAGTTTGAGGTGCCTGCGACCGCAAAGCTCCCGGCCACAAGGATGATGCGACCGCCTTCAAAATGAAAGGGGGCAACAACACCATCTCCGCAGGACGTCCACGCCAATTACCAACCACCTGCGAATGACGACGCGGGGAGCCTATTGCTGCAACTGCCGAACTTCTACCACCCATGTCTAACGTCGCGGGGAGCCTATTGCTGCAACTGCCAAACTTCTACCACCCATGTCTAACGTTCCTAACGATTCTGGTTTTAGTTGTCTATCCACTACAGTTAGTCCTATAGGTCCCCCCTCCAGCATACCCCCCCCCCCCCGATACTCACGCCATCGCCGACAGCGGCAGCACTTCACACTTCTGTACGGTCACGGCGCATGTCGTCAACAAATGCCTCACAAACCACCCCATCGGTATCCGCAACGCTAATGGTACCATCATGTATTCCACCCATGAAGCCGAACTCGACGTGCCTGCGCTCCCGCTTGCTGCCCGTCGCGTGCACATTGTTCCCGCCCTTGCGCACGTCTCGTTATTGTCTATGGGCCAACTTTGCGACGCCGGCTGCCGCGTTACATTCGACGCCGTTGCGGTGACCGTTCACCTTCACGAGCACTTGCTTCTCACAGGCACACGTTCACTGCCCACCGGCTTGTGGCATCTCAGCTTGGTTTCCCCAGTGGCCGACGCCAGCGACATGCCCGTCACCGCTAACAGCGCCACGGCCCCCTTTCTGTGCTCCAGCAGCTGCTCTTCCACGACGGTCCACTCCGCCACCCCCAGCGAGCTCGTTGCCTTCGCTCATGCGGCGCTCTTTTCGCCGGCGCTGTCAACCCTTCACGGCGCACTCGACCGTGGTTATCTGTCCGCATTTCTTGGTCTCACATCGCGTAAACTTACCGCACATCCACCGCACTCGGTGGCGATGATCAAGGGTCACCTCGACCAGACACGCATAAATCAACGTTCCACCAAAGCTCACAAGCCTGCGCCGCCACCGCGCCAGCCAACGTCGGCCCCAGACAATGCCGCTGACCTTCTCTGCCAATTCCCACCAAGCGACCATGGCAACCATCGCACACATCACTGCTTTGCGTCAATTATCGAGCCTGCCGCTGGACAAATTCACACGGACCAGACTGGCAAATTTGTTGTCGCATCGAGTACCGGCAACAACTACATACTGGTGCTTTACGATTACGACAGCAACAGTATCCTTGTGGAGCCTATGCGTAGCCGCACTGGCCCTTGCATTCTCGGTGCCTTCAAGACGCTCCATACACGACTTGTCACCGCCGGCCTGCAACCCCAACTACATCGCTTGGACAATGAATGTTCTACTGCCCTCAAGCAATTCCTCACAACCGAGTCCGTTGATTTTCAACTCGTGCCCCCTGGCATGCACCGCCGCAATGCCGCTGAAGGTGCCATTCGCACGTTTAAGAATCATTTCATTGCGGGCCTGTGCAGCGTTGACAAGAACTTCCCTTTATACCTTTGGGACAAGCTCCTCCCCCAGGCCGAGCTCACTCTTAATCTCCTACGCGGCTCGCGCATCAATCCCCGCCTCTCGGCACATGCACAACTCCATGGCGCCTTTGATTTCAATCGCACGCCGCTAGCTCCACCTGGCATACGTGTCCTTGTGCACGTCAAGCCCGCCGAACGCACCACATGGTCTCCGCACGGCGCCGATGGCTGGTACACAGGCCCCGCGCTCGAGTCCTACCGGTCCTACACCGTGTGGCTCTGGGATACGCGTGCCACCCGCATCTGCGACACGTTATCGTGGTTTCCAACGAAAAACCCCATGCCGCTGGCGTCGTCCAATGATCTCATCTTGGCAGGCTTGCAGAACATCCTCCAAGCCCTCCGCCACCCGTCGCCTGGGTCTCCGCTCGCACCGCTCCCTGACAGTCACCACCAAGCCCTGACCCAGCTCACCAGCATTCTCACGTCGCTTGCGGCGCCCCCTATCACAGGCGTAGTATGCACAGGTTCCGACACTCCCGCCGGTCCTCCTCCCTGTGCCCCGCCTGCGCCGCCTGACTCACCTCTGAGGGTGCCAGCGCCCACGTTGCCGCCACCACCGCCGGACCAACCTCTGAGGGTGGCCGCGCCTACAGTGCAGCCACCACCGCCACTGGCGGTGCCACACCAACCTGTTGGCCCTCGCCGTGTCCAATTTGCACTCTCCCGTCCGACACTATTGTTGATACCTTCCGCAACAGCACAGGGTTCGTCGGCACCAGGCGCCGCCGCTCTACGCGCAAACGCCAACACCAACGTGTCCCTGGCGCCGCGACCAAGACGCTCCACCCAAATAAACTCCCTGCTCCTTTGCCCCCTCCCCGTCGCGCACCCCCAACCCACCGTCATGGAACTCGTGCAAATGCCCGGCAGCTCCCTCCTCTCGACCACATTGCAGCCTCCGCATGCGCGCTCCTCCTCGACGCCGCGCAGCGTTCTACTAGCAGGGCGGTGCCTCCTGGCCCTCCCCAGCAGCCGGTTACCCAATGCGCGTACCACGGCAACGCGTTCAATCCTGACACAGGCAAGCTCACTGAATACCGCGAGCTTAGCCAGTGCAGCGAAGGCCCGTTATGGCAAGCTTCCAACGCGGAAGAAATTGGTCGCCTCGCGCTAGGCTACGGCCCCGTGAAGAGCACCAACACTATGGTATTTATTCCCATGTCCGCCATACCGGATGGACGCATAGCCACGTACCTCCGCGTCGTTGTCGCATTACGCCCCAAAAAAGCCAATCCACGTCGCGTGCGTTGGACTGTTGGCGGCGACAAAATTGACTACCCGTTCGACGTCAGCACCAAAACCGCAGACCTCACCACAGCCAAGTTACTCTTCAACAGCGTCCTTTCAACCCCCAACGCCAAGTTCATGGCAACCGACCTGAAGGATTCTTATCTCGGAACACCCATGACTCGCTACGAGTACATGCGCATTCCCATCAGTATGTTGCCCGATGCCATCATCGAGCAGTACAACTTGATGCCGTTGGTGCACAACGGGCACGTCTTTGTTGAGATCCGGCGCGGCATGTACGGCCTCCCCCAAGCCGGCCGACTGGCCAACGACCAACTCATCAAATTCCTTGCTCCCCACGGGTACCACCCTGCTCCATTGACGCCCGGCCTGTGGACGCACACGTCCCGCGACATTCTCTTCAGTCTCGTCGTCGACGACTTCGGGGTATGTTATACTTCCCAGGCCGATGCCGACCACCTCATCGCCACGCTTGAACAACACTACGAAGTCAGCGTGGACTGGGATGGCACGCGGTACTGCAGCTTGACCCTTGCCTGGGATTACACGGCACGCACATGCGACATCTCCATGCCCGGTTACATTGCACGTGCCCTGCAACGATTCCAGCACGAAGCCCCCGCCAAGGCCGAACACTCGCCCCATCCGTGGCAACGCCCCACCTATGGCGCCAAAACACAATTCGCGCCCATGCCTGACGCCAATGCCCCCGCGCTCAATGCCGCTGACAAGATCCGTATTCTCGAGGTCCTCGGTACGCTTCTGTTCTACGCGCGGGCTATCGACTCCACCTTGCTCACCGCTATCGGCGAATTAGCAACCGAACAATTGGGGGGCACGGCGTCCACAATGGACAAACTTGCCCAGTTGCTCAACTATTGCGCCACGCACCGTGACGCCACCGTCCGCTTCCACGCCAGCGACATTTTGTTGGCCTATCTCTCTGTTATCAAAGCCCGTTCCCGCGCCGCTGGCTATTTCTATTTGACGCACAAGACGACCAAACCCACCGACGCGTACAAACCTAACGGTGCCGTCCACGTCTTGTGCCACATTATGCGCGAAGTCTTGTCTAGTGCGGCCGAAGCCGAACTTGGTGCTCTCTTCCATAATGGTAAGGAGGTGTGTCCGTTGCGCATTGCGCTTACGGAAATGGGGCATCCCCAGCCTGCAACCCCGATGGCGACCGACAACAGTACTGCCAGTGGCATTGCCACCGACACTGTCAAGCAAAAGCGATCTAAGGCCGTTGATATGCGTTTCTACTGGATACGCGACCGTGTACGCCAGGGCCAATTTCAGATTTACTGGCGCCGGGGCACCACGAACCGCGCCGATTATTTCTCCAAACATCATCCGGCCTCCCATCATCAGGCCATCCGTTCTACGTATTTATATTCACCTACAAACCCTTCGAAGAATTATTTTGATTGTCTTGCCGACACCGAGGAGCTACCGCCTACGGCGTTACTAGCCACCTCTACCGTGGACACTGGTGAGGGTGTGTTGTTCTCCCCGGGCACCCCACAGTTGGGTAACCCGGAGGGTCATAGCATTCCAATGACCGAGTCCAGGTCCACTCAAATATTGAGTCAATCATAATTTATGTAGCTCATTGTTTTAACGACATCTACCTCTTTAACACTACGCCCGCTCATGGATGGCGACCGCATGTGTCGGAAGGAACTCATTTTCGTCGAGACACTCCTGCAAGGATACGTCTTTGATATCGTATACTGTATACCGTCGCAATTTGTTTAGCCTGATGTCAGTACAGTTCTTCCTATGCAGATGACTGAGGATGAGTGATAGTAATTTGATGATTTTAATCTTTGTTTACTTGAATTGCTTCCCTCATGTTACCTATCAGCTGTTTAACACTTTGGTTGTTGGTAAGTAATACATCGGGTAGACTTAAACAGTTTATCAAACCCAAAGTCTTAAAGTCGGCCAGTTTGTGCTGCCGTCTGGGGCTAGTGAGAAGTCCAGACAACATGACTGGACACCAATGGAACGATTTAAGTTGGCCACCATCATGGGGTCGTTCCGTCAGTCATGTGTGTGCGATTTCGCGATTGCGATCGTTACACGTTAGTGCTATGTGATGCGGCCTGATCACCCATCACCCGGTCGTGACGCCCATGGTCGCAGCCATCCTTGTGATTGTCACCGGTGTATTTGCACTCATTAGCAAGGTATTCATTTACCATTTACCCTACCCCAATTACAGACTATGGAGCCTGCTGCTGCTGATATCGATTTCGCGGGAATGTTTCCCAACATTGAACATCATGGTTTTCGCTATGTGTTGCATGTGTGCGGGCTTCGGGAAATCCCGGCCCAGACTCGCCTGATTGACTATGAAGGTATAGAGACAGTTGAGGGTCTTGCCAACTACACTGATGATTTAATCCCGTTAGAAGCACCTCGAATCGTGATTGCATGACGTCACACGTATCACTGGTGAAAACTGGCCGACGTACGGACGAACTGTATTCATGTTGGCGGCTCACAATCTTTTGATCTATATACTTTAAACTATCTTGTTGCATGCCGTCCATTACATGATTCGTTGTGCTTGCGTCAACATTAATTCAGTTTATCAGACCCAATAGCCATCCTGCATCGGACGTGTGTGTATCATGAATGGCAGCAACGCTGGAGAGCTCGTTCCCATGCCTGCAAGATGGCAGACATCGACGGATGTTACGGGTGGTTATACGACTTATGGCTTCCTTGCTACCACCACATGCCAGTCGTTAACATGTCAGGTCCACGGAAGAGGGACGACAACGAGAAGAAGTTAAGCTTCCGAGTGATGGCGGAAGTTACGGGAAGGATCAGAGTCAGCTGACTGGATCAGAACATATCGCATCATGTGGATAAAACACATTTTGTGATTCGGGATTGACGCGTGAACGCTTTTAACCGTCCTCTGCTTGTTAATCCCGATAACACCCAGCATGGATAAGTATCCCTTGTTCTGATTGCTAAGAATGACTGGCATTGGACACCTAAATAAGCCCTGAGAATCATGACTATTATTGAGGATGTGACTCATACTTGGTATCCTATTATGTATTTGCCACGTGATTTAATGCCTTTTAAAGGTTTTTCAACTGATATGCTTGCCATCTCACGCTTGAGATGTTCTTACTTTTGCTCAGCACCTTTGACCTTCCAAGATGGCAGCCAACGCACCCGCAACCGCTTTTCGCAATGCGCTCACGCGTATTGGCATCAACCTTGCCACACGTACGGCAATTATTGAAAACGGTTTCGTTACCATTCAGGATCTTATCTCCGTCCATGATAAGGACCTTGACAAGTTGCCCAAGCATCTCGAAGCCTGGAGAGTCCCGAATGCAGCTCCGAACGCCCAAGTCCGAATTCCCTTCTTATCTCTTACGAAGCTCAAGGCCATGCGGTATTGGGTCCTGGCTCAACGCTGTATCGGTGTCGAATATCCGAACGTCAACGATTTCGCCGGGCAAGTGATTGAGGAGACACTCGCAAGGATGAAAGCCGATGGCAATTACAAGTTGGCCACGGAAGATGTTAATCCTACAAGTAGATCATCCTTGCAGGAAAGCATGTCTTGATTCAGTTATGAATTATCTAAAACATAGAAAAGTGAGCATTACCTTGTTCGGAGTCATCCTTCAATCCCGAGTCGTACTGTGCAGATGTAGTACCGTATAATGGTACTTGATACTTGATACATGATTCATAGCATCCTGAATGATACAGTACCGGTAGCTTGTAATATCAACAGTCCCCGCGACTCTGAATTAAGTTCCTGAATCAGAGGCGAATCACACTTCCTGAACCGATCGACAGAGGCCCCGGCTACGTCGTTAACATATATAACCCTGCGACGGTCACCTACTGTTTTCGATGGACAGTTACCATTATATCGCGACTACCCAATTCGTGTCCCCGGGTGTTGGTCGTCGATTACCAGAGTATGTTATGCAACAACTCCTTCATCTTCGGTCCTGGCATTAACTTTGTCAAGATATCTGCCAAGTTCGTCTGTGTGTTTTCTTTTGCCACCCTGATGGTCCCGGCAGCAATCGCTTCGCGTACGCGGTGAAAGTTAATTGCAGCGTGCTTCTTCTTGAGTGTCGATTCAGGTCGGGAATTAGTC
This sequence comes from Fragilaria crotonensis, assembly GCA_022925895.1. Lineage (NCBI taxonomy): Eukaryota > Bacillariophyta > Fragilariophyceae > Fragilariales > Fragilariaceae > Fragilaria > Fragilaria crotonensis. The sequence goes on along the minus strand of JAKSYS010000200.1, from coordinate 48,825 downwards.
ACAACTGCCGAATTATCACAAAACACGGAGCATTCCTCGGTTAGCGGAACACCCATCATCCGCAGTTTGTAACGTAGTCCCTCTATCATCTCAATCGATAGTCGCATTGCAAGTAACTCTGAACCATACGTAGACGCCTCGACCGTATTCTGCCTCTTGGAAAACCAAAGTATCGGCGCTCGATTAACGAATATTAAGATCCCTGAATGTGACCTCCTTGTCTCTCTACACCCTGCGTGGTCAGCATCCACGAAACATGACATTGTGACATCCTTTCCACGTGGCGTCGGCATGTTTTCGGGTATTGCTTCGGCTGCGTCGGGGTAGAACTCGGACCAGTCACATTTGACGAATCGCTCACCTCGGAATGTCGGGATCGTATCGTCGAACACCATTGTCGATCTCGGATGATGCTTTAAGTATGCAAAAATATGGAAGACTTGTTCTAAATGTCCTTGTCGTGCCGATACCAAGTACCGCGACATTAACGACACCGGCATCAAAACATCAATCCTCCCAATTTCGCAAATCCATCTGAGGACGCCAATCAAACCTTGATAGTAGTTCAATTGTTTGCTCCCCAACTCCGCTGAAAGGTCTAACTCAGGCCGGTATCCACTTGCCAGCGGAGTCTTTGCATTTGGCAACAGTCTGAGATCGGCATCTTCAAGTTCCTTTTCCAGGTCGGCGATCGCCTTCTTCACGTATGAAGTTGACTCGAACGCCCACCGCACCTTATCGGGCTCGTCAGAATCTGGGATACGGAATTTCTTTATGTCAACGCCCAAATAAGTATCTGGTTCTTTAATGCTCCCGGGCTTCAAGGTAAAACGCTGTCCCAGGGCATCCATAAAGCCCTCCGGATCTATTCCTTGAAAAATCAAGTCGTCCACGTACGATATGACGTACTCGTAGACTTTGTCCCCGTTCGGTTTGACCGCCGCTTTCATCCACAGATCAGGGTCAGCTTTCGACGACGCGAAGCCCAGTTCCCTTAAATTCTTAGCCAAGTAGTCGCGAAACGATCTTCCGCTCGATCTTAAGCCATAGAGAGCTTTCGCGATTATAGCTCTTTTACCATTGTACTCAGGTCCTAATTGATCAGTAAACTTAGTCCACACCTTTTCCTTATTCGGTGCCGCCAGGTAAGCATTTTGAATATCACACGACAAGAGGTCTAAATCGTTGAGAGCGGCCAAGAGGAAGAAGAGTCTCACCGTATCTCTGCTCACGACAGACGCAAACGTTTGTTCCTTCGTTGCCTCGGTCATATTGCCTCGCGCTACCAATCTGGCCTTTCTAGTAAGGTCCATTTTGATGTCGAAGACAAAATATGTATCAACGAACTCGTACCCAGGTGGAACTTTTGTGTCGTCGTCTTCGATAAACTCGAATGCAGGGAAAACGTTCCGAATCTCTTTTCGATCGCCTTCGTCCAGAAATCCGTTCCCGTTCTCTTGTCGATCGCTAACGCATGGGCGACACTTTTCGGGAGTTCTAATCCGTATTTGTGTGAAACCGACCAATATTTCGACTTGACCTTTTTTAGAATCCTTTCTCGTTTCTTGAGTACAAATGGAACCCACCATCGGAACGCTGGTTCGTTTGACAGGTTGTTTGTAACGGCGTAGTCGGCAACTTGAACTGGGTAAGAGTCCTTTAAATCTGCCAGCGGTACCCAAGTACTGGAACCGTCTTTCCATTCGACTAATAGGCGCCAGCCCTTTGTCGTTCTCTTTGGTTTCGGTCCAGTCTTGGTAGAGTAGTACGCCTCGTCCTCTCGTAGCGCACTATGACTCTTTTCGTGGTCAACGATCTCCTGCATCACTTGCAAGCGTCGACCATCGTCATCTATTTGCGAGTATAAACACTCAGCAATTAGATTCGCAGTGTATGTCTCCTCCGTCCCGTCCTCGAAACACACAAGGTATTCGCGGGAATCCAATAAAGGATTTGGGTTTGACGATCAATTGGCTTTCCGTCATGATCTCTTTTCGGCTTTTCACGGTGCCGCGAAGGATATCTCCGCCGCGGTCGGTTACTATCTCAGCAGTTAAGTACTGATCAAAAGCCTCCGGGGTATAATCATCAGCGTCGGAGCGTCGGAATTCTCCTCCGTCCTCCGTTGCGTCATTCAAGTCCCCGAAGATGTCAACCAGGGAAACTGATTTTCACCAAGCTCTTCCGCCACCTCCTCGTTTGTCCGCTTATCCCTATCTTCTCTTCTATCGATTCCAACAATTCCGCGATCTCCTCCTTCGATCTGCACGTTCATCAGGTGTTAGGGCCCAGAACGTGCTCCTCACGATTGGCTTTGCCGACTTCGGTAACAGGAACGCTGCGTCCCCGCCACCATAATCTTCTGCTGGCCCTAACCAGCATGCCAACTTCCGCTCGTTGTCATTGTCGAGGTAAGAAATAACTTCGTACCAACCATGCATAACGTAGAGCGAAATATCTGGTGTCCACCCATGGACCTGTTCGAAGGCAGAGCGTCCTTGTAGATCCGGATGTGTCCCGCAACGAAGGATCTGATCCTTGCGCAAAGGTTGACGAGATAATTCCAGAGTCTTCTTGGTGATCGCGTCTTGTCTTGGAATCTTCGGATCATCCTCTTCAACTCTCTGATGTCCAATTCAGCCTTGTTCTGAAACGGTGAATAGGGTTCCGTGTACTTCGGATCAATTGAATACTTCCGGATCCTCTTCTTCCACTCGCCCCATCCTTCCATTGTGGCGTCGTTATCGCACAACAATACTTCTGGAATTCCCACTTTCTTGACAAAATCATCTAGCGCATAGATTGACTCGTTCTTACGCTCCATCGGGTAAGCCTTCGTGTATCCCCGGCCATTCCCAATAATGTGAGCATATCGTTGCGAATCAATTGATTTGATCTTCGGTTCCATTATGTCGGCGTAAAACATCCCCCTCAACCTTGGATAGCGCAGATGTGCCATCTGAGTTTTAAAACGTCGCGTCGCTGGATTCGGTATCGACCGGATTCCTTGTTGGGTGGTCACCTTCAAGGAGTTCTTTGCCGTCTCTAATCCAACCATCCAGCGTCGTGCCACATTTTCTGGGGTTACATCGGAAGTCACATCTCCAGTTCGTATCGCCGCAATGCCAATCTCCTCCGAGCTCGCATCCGCTGTCGTCGTAAGTGCTGCGACCCTTCGCAGTATCGGGTCGGTCTGATTCAGCAGATTTACTTCGTTTGCGATTTGCATTTCGAAGGGAACTGGCTCGCTGCAAGAACCTGCATGCAACTCTTGATCTTCTGTTTCGTTGCCTTGGAGTGTAGGACCTTCAAGCGCCTTGCTCGCAAGTTCGTAATCTCCTCTTCGTCTTCGGAGTCCAACACATCCTCCTCCGCGAGCGAGAGCGCGAAGGTGTGGGAATCCACTCAACGTCGGAGGTGAGTTCGACATGCAGGGCAGTATTATCAAGCTCGTCTTGGGTTGGGGTCTCGAATCAAAGCCGGCAACAACTCCTTCGAGGGTAAAAGGGATTCGTAGGGGTTCGGACGGAACGAGAATACCGAATATCGAGTCAGGTGCATGTTGCCTGTGTCGTTCGTCGACGTGGACATCGTTGTCCCGGAGCTGGTTAGGGGAAAGTAACGAAAATGGTAAGGAGTCTCCGAAGTAAAGAGCTTCGTTAATGATTATCACATACGTGGCCCCGGAAGTCGGACAATCGTAGGCCGTTGCAACCGTTGCGATAGGAATCTGCTTCGACGGGTAATCAGGCGAATAAGCCTCGACCTCAGCTGATCTCCCGGTATACTCGAGAACCACGCAATTACTTCCTGCCACGCATGTGTCGGCGTGAGAGTCCATCTCGCACCGACCCGAACGATGACACTCTCCGTGTATTGCATTGTAATCCACTGAGTATACCTCCCGCGAAACCATCGCAACGGTTCTGCATTGTCAGGCCTTATCCAGCTTCTGCTTCTTCTTGTGAGCGCCGCGACCGAATTCCTTCCCGGCCGCTTCATCTGCGCTTGACTCATGGTCATCATCGCCATCATTGTCGTTTCCTTTGCCAGTTTCTTCATCTCGTTCTTCAACTCCTCCTTGATTTGTTTCTTTAAAGCGGCCACGGATCTCTTGCCTTTCTTGTCTCCCCACTCCTTAAGCTGGTCTTTTGCTCCTGGCTCAGAAGTCGGAAGATCTTTGGCGGGTAATATTTATTCTCTAACTTAAAACCCTTTGGCAACTTCCCTGCCTTCGCCGTCTTATCCGTCTTCTCACCGCTCTTCACGCCCGAAATGTTCCTTTCCTTACTTCTCTCGAGGGTTGCCCTGTTTTCCACGGTCGTCGACAGGTATTGCTGACATGCCTGGAAATTGTTCAGCAGCTTGGGATCGCCAAGCACCACTGAGACGGCAGATTCCAATTTCGGATCGGTAATTCCCTTGAGAAAATCAGCAACTTTCTTGGATTCGGGGACGGCCTCGGTTGGATCACAATCAAGGATTTCATTGTGAGCGGTCTGGTGGACATTGATAAAATCTTGGAATTTATACTGGCGACGCGACCCACTGTAGGACGCGTTCGCGATCGACGCGTAGGCTTTGTTCTTACGTGTGATCTTGGACGCGGTGCCTTCACACTGCGTCTTCAATGCCAAGTACGCCTTCCGACCGTCCTGCGACCTCTCGAATTTCTTGATGTATGACCACCCTTCTCCGTTTACGACAAATGTCTTCAATTCCCGATAGAATCGAGGGTTATCCAATTCGTAATGTCGTCCCTCGAGTACCGTCGCTTCAATAAGGTACTCCATTGGACTTCCAAAGTCCGCTGGATCAAGAACATTCTCTGGCGCTTCCCTTTCGTCCCTGGTGAGGTAAACGAGTGGGATCTTCGCAGCACTAAGGATTTGACGAAGGTAATTCTGGAAGGACTCATTCCACAATGCCCAGTTGACCAACTTCTTAAGACTGTCAGGCTTGGATGCATCTTCGTCTTTTGCTGCCTCCTTCTGTTCCTGGTATTCTTGGCACTTGGCCGTGAACTCAGGAACCTTGTCAGCTGTGAAACTTTCGGGGTTCGCTTCGAACCCGGTCCGCTTGCGCTCATCCGCCCAGAAACGGAAGCCTTCAAGTTCTTCACTGCGATGAATGGCATCGTAACGTTGCCTGCTCCTCGCGGTGCAGATCTAGCAACACTCCTGGCAATCGAGTCGAGATCCGACTCAGTTGCGAGCATCAAGTCATTCGGGGTTGCAAATCCCTGAGCAATCAACCACGTGACAGTCGGGGCGTTAAAGCCGCATCGTTGGAGGGCAGCGTTCATGGTCGAGATATCGGTTCGGTGTGGTCTTGTGTGAAAATTCCTAAAGAAACAAGCAAGGGTATACAAGGGTGAAAAAACCGGGAATACCAACGCCTTCAGAGTGCCAACATTTATGCCGATCGGATAATGACTTGCCTTAATCACATTTAGGAGATTTGTTGCGAATCGGTCTTTGAGAGACTGATTCGTTCCGTGCCACGGTCATTTACTTATCCGTATGGCACGTCTATCGTAGTATTGCGGTCTTTCGGGTATGAGAACACTCCCTACGCAATTTCTCATCAATTCCCGACGTAATCTGCTCAACATCGTTTCATCACATGCGGCCATTCTTAGCCATGATGAAATGATCAACCGGTGATCTCCATACTACCGATCGGATGGCGCCATTCATGTCATTGAGCCGTTGGGTCTGATAAACTGTTAATCCTACAAGTAGATCATCCTTGCAGGAAAGCATGTCTTGATTCAGTTATGAATTATCTAAAACATAGAAAAGTGAGCATTACCTTGTTCGGAGTCATCCTTCAATCCCGAGTCGTACTGTGCAGATGTAGTACCGTATAATGGTACTTGATACTTGATACATGATTCATAGCATCCTGAATGATACAGTACCGGTAGCTTGTAATATCAACAAAGATACTGACATCCGCAAGCCTGAGAAGTTATTGGACTTGGCTAAATGGACTAAATTTTGGGAACTCTTGACAACTTATCTCGGTCGAATCAAGGGTGCCGCGCTCACACCTCTCTCGTACCTTGTGAGGGATCATGAGGAGGTGACACCTGCACATCATGATGCTGAGTATCCGTCTTTGCCAGAACGTCTCATTGCAACCACAGCGTTGAGTGGAACGCACTTCGATCTTGACAATCGTACTTTGTATGACGAGTTCAAGCCGCTTGTGGTTGATGGTCCAGGGTGGAGTTTCATCAAGAAGTTCGATAGGTCCAAAGATGGACGAGGTGCTGTGCTTGCCTTGAAGTCACAAGCCGAAGGGACTTCGGCCAAGCTGACTCGGAAGCAAGCGGCCTATGCTTCGATCGCGAGTTCCGCTTACCTCGGCCCACGCAAAGGTTTCACTTTTGCGTCTTACGTGACGCTGCACCAATCGGCTCATAATGAACTGCTAGATCTTGACGAACCCGTTTCAGAATCAAAGAAAGTCACAGACTTCCTCAAGGGGATTCGTGACCCTAATTTGAATACAGGTAAATCTATTGTTCTCGGTGACCCGGCTAAATTGGGAGATTTTGAGGAGTGCCAACAGTACTTGAGTACTGTAGTACAAAACATGTCGGCTCAGATGAAATCCGAGCGGCAGGTTTCCTCTGTATCAACAGCTGATGGAGGAGGCCGTAGTGGAAGCGCACTCGTGGATCGTATCAAGGGTGGTGCGTATAGTGACGAACAGTTCCGCGCTTTGTCACCAGAGGATAAGCGCAGAGTGCAGAAATATCGGGATGAAGCCAAGAAAAAGAAGAAGGCGAAGAACAAAGACCGAAAGGAAAAGAGGAAGCTTGCGAAACTCAGCAAGGTTGCTGAGAAGGAGGATGCTTCAGAAGAAGAAGGTGATGGCGATGGGAACCCTTCCTCTACTACTTCGTCTGCCGGTGTGCAATTTGGCGCAAACGGCAACAAGAACAAGAAGAGCAAATCCTGACTAGGGCATCCCGGCCCTGATGTGATCCCGTCAGGGGCCGCCAAACTCTCCCTTCTATCGACATCGCGATCAATACGACGAGTTGATGCGCGATTCATTCCCAAGTTATCGAAAGGTAAACCGCACCCCCTTTTTCAGCGCACTGCGCTCGACTCACATGCTGATACTTCCTGTGCTGGCGCAAATGCAACTGCGATTGAGCTCACGGGTGAGAAGGTCAATGTCTACCCGTTCTCGGATGATTTGCCTTCGGTGAAAGAAGTACCTATCGCGACAGCGCTCACGATATGGGAAAGCCCTTCGACCGGAGAAGTTTGGGGGCTCGTGTTACATGAAACCCTGTACTTTGGCGACCGTCTACAAGGTTCCCTGCTCTGCCCAAATCAAGTTAGAGCGGCGGGACACAAGGTCTATGATGTTCCAATGCAATTTGATTCCGCCTCAAGACACTCGATATGCGTTTCGGGTCGCCTTGAGCTTCCGATGGAATTGCATGGAGTCATCTCCTTTTTGTCGACCCGAAAGCCAACAGACGCAGAGGTCGCATGCTATCATGATGGTACCCTACAATCTGTCGAACTCACAGAGAACACTCCGTGGGAACCATACTCCACACGTTTTGCGGAGTCCGAGAAAGCAGCTCGTGCCGCGCCCTCGGTGTCCGCTGTCCGCGTTACCATTCCCCGACCCAAACTCTCCGAGCTTAAGTCAGAGGAGGAGGAGGAATATGTTTACCATCGTTTCCAGCGACCACCTATCTTGGACGAGCGAGAACTAGCAGTGGCTTCCCGGCTCGATGTTTCGAACTCCCCGATTGAGCTGGCTGACGAAGACGAGCTTGCGGAAAGGATTATCGCAGCCGTCAACGTCGTTCCAGAAAGTGAAATGGAAAATGGTGGGAACTTGCCACTATGTGTTGATTGCACAGTCAATGTCGGATGTTGTTGTGCCGCCTCGATCGCTACTAAGGATCGAAGCTCGGTGATAACGAAAGAGATCCTAGCGAGGCGATGGGGCATCGGACTGGATACTGCCCATCGAACACTGACTGCAACCACGCAGGTAGGCATCAGGAAAGTCCTGAGCCCTGTGGAAAGGAGGTACAGGACCAGGCAATCGCATCTCCGTTTTCCAACTTTGAACACCCGTATGTACACTGATACCATGTTCGCGGCCTCAATGTCGCTCCGTGGAAACAAATGCGCGCAGGTATTCACCAACGGCCTTGGTTATGACCTATTTTATCCCTTGAAAAAGGAATCGATGGCTTCCGATGCATTGAATGAGGTCATCCGGACAGTTGGTGTGCCAAAAGAGCTTGTCTCCGACGGCGCGCGAGCTGAGATATATGGACGGTTCGGCGCGGTTGCGAAAGAGTACCGTATCAAGCAGCGTGTTACGGAACCCTATAGTGGATGGCAGAACCGAGCAGAGGCGGCGATCAGGGAGATCAAGGGCGGAATTAGACGCGCAACGCAGCGTGCTAAGTCACCGAATAGGCTGTGGGACTATTGTGGTGAGTGGGTAACGGCAATCCGCCGTCTCACGGCACATGATATACCCGCCCTCCATGACAGAGTGCCGTGCAAGGCGGTTGAGAGCAACACTCCTGATATATCGGAGTATGCGCAATTTGATTGGTATCAATATGTTTGGTACCATGACCCGGCTGTGAAATTCCCTGAGGACCCAAAGAAACTGGGACGTTGGATCGGCGTCGCCCATGACGGTGGAAGCCCCATGACCTTCTGGATCTTGCCAGCCTCGTGTCGTGTTTGAGCCAGGTCAACTGTTTCCTCCTTGTCACAAGATGAAATTGACGATCCTCTTGTGAAAACGCAGTTAGTGGAACTTGATCTTGCGATCGCAGAGAAGATTGGGAACTCGATCGAGGAAGTTGATGACGCCTTCATTGGTCTCTTCCCACAAGTCCCTGAAGATATCTTCCTGCCGGAGGCAGAGATCGGGGACCATGTCCCGGTAGACGGTACTGACACCCTGCCGGAAGCTGATGATTTCACGCCTGAGGCTTATGACGAGTTCTTGACAGCTGAAGTCCTACTCCCCAACATGGGCGAAATGACGAAGGCTAAGGTGATTGGGAGGAAGCGAGATGCTGATGGGAACCCGATAGGTCTGCGCAACGCCAATCCTCTATTGGACACTAGGCTATATGAGGTCGAGTTTGCTGACGGCGCAACCAACGTGTTCACAGCCAACCTCATCGCTGAGAATCTCTATTCTCAAGTTGATGCGGAAGGGAACTCTTACTCAATCTTGAGTGAGATAATCGACCACAAGTCTGACGGTTCGGCGGTGCAGAAGGATGATGGGATGGAGATCGCGAAGGATGGATCCCTGCAACCGCGGCGGACGACGAAAGGCTGGAAGCTCCTAGTTACCTGGAAAGGAGGCTCATCGTCGTGGATACCGTTGAAGGACCTAAAGGAATCTTACCCTGTCCAAGTCGCTGAGTATGCGCTCGCGAACAAAATCCTTGAGGAGCCAGCGTTCTGCTGGTGGGCACGCCATGTTCTGAAGAAACGTGATCGGATTATTAAGAAGGTCAAAGCTCGGTATTGGGAGCGTGCTCATAAGTACGGTATTCCTCTCCCAAAATCTGTCGCTGAAGCTTTGCGAATGGATAGGGAAACGTGGACCGACTTCTGGCAGCGTGCCATTGAGAAGGAGATGAAAAACGTTGAATGTGCGCTTGAGTTTCCAGCGGATGGAAAGGCTCCGGTAGGCTACCAAAAGATTGACTGTCACATGATATTCGACGTAAAGATGACGCTCGAACGGAAGGCACAATTTGTCGCTGGTGGGCACCAGACTACACCGCCTAAAGACATCACCTTTGCAAGCGTCGTTTCGCGTGATAGTATAAGGATTGCCTTTCTTGTAGCCGCACTAAACAACTTGGAAATCTTGAGTGCCGATATTAGCGGTGCGTATCTCAACGCGAACGCAGCGGAGAAGGTTTACACCATAGCTGGGAAGGAGTTTGGTGCTGAGAAGGAAGAGCGAGTGGTCATAATCACTCGTGCTTTGTACGGCTTGCGAAGCTCCGGAAAGGCGTGGCGTGATCACATGGCCGCGACGCTTAGGGATCACGGATGCAACTCCTGCCGAGCTGACCCAGACGTATGGATGCGTCCCAAGACCAAGCCGAACGGTTTTCGTTACTGGTCTTACATCATGGTATACACGGACGACATCCTCGTCGTGGACCATGATCCATACTCTGTCATGGACTACCTGGCTTCTCGCTACACGCTGAAGCCCGGCAGCATGAAAGAACCTGACACCTACCTGGGTGCACAAGTTTGTAAGTTTTATATTGATGGCGCCCTTGACCCAGAAAAGCCGAGATGGGCTATGTCGTCTGAAAAGTACGTCAAACAAGCCGTCTCGGACGTTGAACGAGAACTGTCGCTCGTTGATCAATGTTTGCCAACTTGGGTATCGACGCCGCTGTCCCAGGGTTATCGACCAGAGCTCGACCAATCAAGAGAACTCGACGCCAAGAGGGGGCAGTACTACCAAAGCCTCATTGGTGTTTTAAGTTGGATCTGCGAACTGGGGAGGGTTGATATTTTAGTTGCCGTCTCAATGCTTTCTCGATACCTCGTGTCGCCAAGAGAAGGGCACGTACAACAGGTTTTTCACTTGTTTGCTTACCTAAAGCATCACAAGCGTTCGAGGATGGTGTTTGATGATACGGAACCGGTATTTGACCCGAACGCGTTCAAGGTTTGTGATTGGTCAGAGTTTTACCCAGACGCAGAGGAGGCTCTGCCATCGTCGATGCCACAGGAGCGGGGACATGGTGTTGTGACGTCCTGTTTCGTTGATGCTGATCACGCGGGTTGCAAAGCAACTCGGCGTTCGCATACCGGTGTGTTCGTATTCGTTAACAAGGCGCCAATACTCTGGTACTCTAAACGACAAAACACTGTGGAAACGTCAACGTTCGGTTCCGAGTACTGCGCCATGAAAACGGCAATCGATATGATCGAGGGTCTTCGGTATAAACTGCGGATGATGGGCATCCCGCTTAATGGGGCAACAGCTGTGTTTTGTGATAACCAATCGGTTGTCAAGAACTCCACGGCACCGGAATCCATGCTGAAGAAGCGACACAACGCAATAGCGTATCATCGTGCTCGAGAGGCGCAGGCTGCGGGTATCATTAGAGTCGCGTGGGAAAATGGTGAAACCAATATCGCGGACCTGTTGACGAAGCTAATGCCTGGCCCGCGACTCAAAGAGCTGGTGGGTTATGTGTTATGGTGATCAAAACGGTTACAACCCTTTTGCAATATACTATGAAATATACTGGTCTGACCAGCGGCCTCTGTATCGTGGATGTGTTGAGTCGATAATCATTCATTAATTGCAATTGTTCCTCGGTTGCAAAGCTTGACATTTTAAGTGGTTAACCAGACCTCAGTGCGAACCACTTGAAACGCGGGGACTGATTTAATCCCGTTAGAAGCGCCTCGAATCGTGATTGCATGACGTCACACGTATCACTGGTGAAAACTGGCCGACGTACGGACGAACTGTATTCATGTTGGCGGCTCACAATCTTTTGATCTATATACTTTAAACTATCCTGTTGCATGCCGTCCATTACATGATTCGTTGTGCTTGCGTCAACATTAATTCACTGATGCTATGGCTGACCGGAACTCTAAGCGGTCCCCTGCAGCGACCAGGGTTCAGATGGGCTTAGCACGTACAAAGAAGCTCAAGACAGTCATGTTTTGGATTAACAAGAAACTTCGAGATAATGCCCCGTGTGACCTCACTGAGCTCACAGATGCACTCATTGGTGAACTCATTCGAAAGATGTCATTGACAAAGTCCGATAAGGACTCTGACAGTAAGTTATATTATCCGGATGCATTCAATGCTAACGACTACAAAAATTGGATCAAAAAAGGTGTCGAATTACTTGGATTCGAGAAAAGGTAAATCTGGTGTGCCATTGAGTTATGTGATTCGCCCTGTTGACGCCGACCCCGAGGATGCACAGGATGAGTATACTCGTACCCTGTGGGCAGCCTCGTTCGATACCCCCCAGTTTAAGGATGACAATAGAGAGGTATACCACCTCTTTAAGGACCTCCTCACCAAAACAGATGGAGTAACGTGGTTTGAAAAGGTCGCAGATGGTGATGGCAGGAGGGCTGCGCATTTGTTATTACGTGAACACTACGTGGGTGAAGCACATGACATGAGGCGTGCAGCGTCAGCGAATGCCAAGCTCGAAGCATTGTTCTGGAAAAGTGAAGCCTCGTTCCCTTTCGAGAAATACTTGACTCGGATGAATGAAGCATTCAAGGAGTTGGCCGATGCGGGTCAACCGATGTATGTGCAACAAAAGGTACAGACATTGCTTCGTAGCATCAAATGTGATGATATTCAGGTACAAACGACGATAGGGATCATTAGGGACAAGTATGTGAATGACTTCGATGGTGCTTGTCTTACCCTTTCGCGAACAGTGTCGAGTCGTTTTGCGTCAAAAGAGCCAGGGAAAAACAAGCGCTCTATAGGAGCCACCACAACTTACAGTCGAAACACGCGAGGTGGTGGTGGTCGTGCTAATAACCGCGGTCGAAATAACGGGCGCGGCAATAACAGCGGAAACAGTCGTATGAAGGTGATGATGAACGGTGTCTGATATTCACCGTAATTTCACAGCCGACGAGTGGGACAAGTTGCGCTTGGTTGGCGGACACACGTATATCTATCAGCGCCGTGAGTATCTTAACAACCGAGGGTCTGGTCGTTTCAGTGGTCGTGGTGGAGGCCGTGGACAAGGTGATCGCGGGTCATACACTGGTCGCGGTGGGCGCTTGTCTACGGGTGACCAACGCTCGAACGAACAACCTCGTACGATTGCTGCGGCAGGCGCAAGCAATTCTACTGAGATCGTTGAGTATGATGCTGATGCAGCATCCAATGTTTCCTCCCGCGTATCATTTAACAGTACAGGTTCCGATCGTGGAGGTCGTGCGGGTGGTCGATTCGGCCCTTGACGTGATCAACAATATTGACTAACAACCCCATCACTCTGCTCATGCGAAGTGGTGGGGCATAATGTGGCAACGATTCAATCTGGAGACCGGAGTCGATTGATCCACGCAATGTCCCGAGGAGAGTTTTTGAGCGACGAGGGCACAGTCGCACGCTGTGAGATGGATTCACATGCCGATACATGCGTCGCTGGCCCAAATTTCATGGTGTTGGCATTTACAGGAGAACAGTGTGATGTAACCCCTTACATGTCTGACTATCAACCAATTATAAATGTGGCAGTTGTGAATGCTGTTACTGCGTGTACCGATGAATCTACCGCAGAAACGGTGATATTATATTTTAATGAAGTTTTATGGTACGGTAAGCGAATGAAAATGAGTTTGATCAATCCTAACCAATTGAGACACTTTGGCATTGCCGTATCGGACGATCCAACGGACAATACCAGACCATTCGGGATTTCAACCGATGAATTGCATATACCATTTCACATGGACGGAACGACTGTATACTTCGAGACGCGAGTGCCTACGACATGGATTTCGACTTTTTACGATTGCGTTTGGCACTGGGATCAAGTTAAGACCGATATGACTAACGAACAAGCCCGTATTGGACGTTGGCTTGGAATTGCACACCGCGTGGGAAGTGACATGACGTATTGGATACTGACAGAATCCGGTCGCGTGATTGCGCGGTCAACTGTCCACCATATCACCTTCTCTGATTTGGTGACTAATGCAACTCGTGCCCGTGTATCCACCTTTGACGATACGCTTCTCACACGGCTGAGTGATACTGACTTTCACATCGAACACCCTTACCCTGTTTTCTATGTTCAAGACGACGACCTCCCAGCTGACGTCGATCCGGCTGATGCACATATTCCGGCAGATGCGGAATACGGGGACATGTATCAACCGGCTAAGCTGGATGCCGATGATGTTGAGTTTGATTCGTTTGATCAATACCTGAGCTCTGAATTTCTTGTGAACCAAAATGGTGAACCTACCACGGCAAAGGTTATCAAGAGAGCAAGGGACAACGATGGAAACCCAATAGGTAAGCGAAATTTGAATCCTTTGCTGGATACACACGTGTGTACGAGTGCGAGTTAGAAGATGGAACAGTGATGCGGTACCATGCGACTGTGATTGCAGAAAATATCTTTGCACAATGTGATGACGCAGGTTGCCGTCAAGCTATTCTTGATGAAACAATCGACCATAAACGTGATGGAAGAGCTGTGCGGATTGACAATGGATATCTGACAACTAAACGTGGACGACGTATACCAAAGAATACGACAAAAGGATGGAAAATACTCTGTAGATGGAAAGATGGATTGTGATTTACCCGGTTATCTTACCAGAGCTAACAAGTGCTTAGCAAAATAACAGGGTAGGGCTTTAACAAAAATCAAGCAAAAAGTATTGTGTGCATTATAAATGAATTTTCTGAAGTGAGCCATTAATGGAACCCAAGACCAAAGTGAATGGTCATTGATACAGAAGACTGCATTGATTGGTCATTGGTACCCATGACTGCATTGAATGGTCATTGAGAGTTCCAAGACCAACTCAATGGGTCATAGTCTCCACATACCATAATTATTCCGGGGTCATTGGACATTGTTAATCACGGGTCATTCACCAACGGTCATTGGTCATCGGACATTCATTCAACGGTCATTATTAGGACATTCATTCATGTTTTCTTCATGATACCATACAGTACAAATACTTGCATTGGCATAGCAATACGACTGTAACTGGTTATCATCACACTCCCTCTCGCGTCCAATGCGATAGAATGTTGACTTCACCATCCAAGAACTTTTCTTCTGTGCTTGGTCAGTGTATCCTCGTTGAGTGCCTTAGTCAAGAAATCTGCTGGTTGGTCCTGTGTTGCAATGTCATGAATAGAAATTTCCCCACGCTCAACATAGTCACGAAAGTGATGTAATTTCACATTCAGATGCTTTGTCCTCGGACGGTACTTGTGGATCTTTGCCATTTCAAGCGCACCGCTGTTGTCTTCAAAAACGCGACAATGCACTTTGGCTTCTGCCATTCGAATAGGGTAGCCCATGCGTTTCATTTCTTTGAGCAGTTCCATTATGGGGATAGCATCGCGTAGCGCATAGCTGAGCCCAGTGTATTCGCTCTCTGTTGAGGACATGGCAATTTCTGTCTGTAGCTGCGACTTCCAGAGAAGAGGACATCCGGCATAATTGATTATGTACCCATGTCGCGACCTTGCTGTGTCTCTGTCATTTGCCGCATCTGTGGGATCCCAGTCTCCACAGAAGCTTGCATCAACAAAAACCTCAAGGTCCTTTTTGGCGATTGGTCTCATTATTGTGCCTTTGTTGCGCGTTCCCTTTAAGTATCGTCCAAGCCATCTCACAGCATTACCATGTTCCTTTTTCGGATCCGACACGAAACGGGCGCACTGATGTACTGCATACGATATGTCACTCCGCGTAGCCTTCTCCAGGTAATTCAATTTTCCAATCACAGAGCGGTAGTTGAATGAACCGTCAAAGTTTGGTGAATTGGAATGTCTTGCAAGCAACTTTGATGAGGCTGCGGGTGTTGTTCTGATCTTTGTGGATTTGTCATTCATTCTGAGGTCATCAAGGATCTGGTCAATCAGATGTGGCTGACTTAGGTGTATTGAGCCGTCTGATCGCCGATCAATATTGACTCCCAGAAAGTCTGCCAAGTCTCCCTCAACTGTGATCGCCAACTTTGCTTTTCCCTGCAGTTCATCAATTACCTTTTGTATTTCCTTTGGATCTGGTCCGGCAAGTAAGCTGTCATCTGTGTACAGGACGTAAAAGTGTTTTTCCACGATAGAACACACACTCATCGACCTTAGACTGCTTGAATCCGAGTTCATTGACAAGTTTGTCTACCAGATACTTATTCCAGACTCTTCCGGCTTGTTTTTGGCCATATATGTTTCGGTGGATCTTGAGGACATAGTCTTGAGGGTTTGCCCCATCCTCAAGTGTCACCCCAGCAGGGACCTTCATATAAAGTGTCTTCTCAACTGGAGCTTGAGCGAAAGCTTGAACGAAATCAATCTGCTTCGTGTACCATCCATGCACAGCAGTGAGTGTCAACAGCATGCGGACCGAGTTCCACGAGGCGACTGGCGAATACGTTTGATCGTAATGTTCACCATGTCTCATTAGGGACCCATCAATGTTGAGTCTCGCCTTGTACTTTTTGATCTCCAGTGCGGACGTCTCGCTTTCGTTTCATTTGCCATACTGCAGGCAACACCGTTTGGTCTGGTGGGACTTCAG
Organism: Fragilaria crotonensis; assembly: GCA_022925895.1. NCBI lineage: Eukaryota > Bacillariophyta > Fragilariophyceae > Fragilariales > Fragilariaceae > Fragilaria > Fragilaria crotonensis. Next base: position 32,486 of record JAKSYS010000200.1, on the reverse strand, counting down.
ATCTATGGACAACTGTGAAGTTGCCATTCGCAAATTGATCGTCAATCTCCTTCTTCATCCCTTCTTTGAACCTTTCTCGATCGGGTTCTTTCATTGCCTGATGGTAATAAAGGGTGTCGGGATCAGACACCGCCTTATGTGCCAGGAGAGGATTCATGTGATCGTATTGATCATCAGGGAACATTGCTTGGATGCAAAAGAGCTCTCCAGGTATATCTCCTGATGTGAGGTCTACAACCTCAGCAACCATTGCATCAACCAATCTGGATACCGGCTTTGTCTTTCGACCGAACCTCGTAATTTGTACTTTGAAGTTCTTATCCGTCTTCTCAGGGCCATCACCTCTGATTGTTTGGGATGTTGGTGAGCCGTCACTCCCAACGTTTGCTGCAGCTGGTGGTTTGCTTTCTTGCGACTCCGGAGTACCTGCCGTATCCTTGCCATTGTCAATTGTCTCCTGCCGTTTCCTCTTTCTGGAGTCTGTACGTTCTCGTGCTCCCTCTGAGGTTGATGCCAATTTCTTTTGATTGTAAGATCTGCTGGCATCTTTTGCAGTTGTCTTTTGTTTTGTCTCAGGCTCCCCTCTGAGTGACAAATCCTGCCTTGTTTTGCCATCTTGACTTGGTCGCTATTTCTTTGACCGTTTGGAAATTGGGGTCATATGCCACATGGAATTGCGGGCTGACCAATCCTGTCTCCAAGCTCAAGACGAGAGCAATATTGCGTCCGTGTTGTGGGGACTTGCCAATGTATATGCCAACGCGCGAGCGGCTCTTCCATTTGTGGAATGGTTGTCCACTTTGCAGATCACTTTCCAAAACATAAACTGGGCATCCAAACGGCTTCCAGTGCTTTGGATTAGCAACCACGCGTGTCTTGGCAAAGATTTCCATTGGACTTCTTCTCTCTGGATCCTGCATGCTTGGGAGAGTGGTTAATTGCATCATTTGCTGCTCTCACGGCATACGGCCAGAGGTTTGCAGTGATGGCATCTGGCCATCGCGAGTTTGCATGGATAAGCATTGTTCTGGCCATGTCCTGCAACTCACAAATTCGACGCTCTGCTACACCATTTTGGTGGTGAGCGTTGACGCCTGCAAACGTTAGCCCTTGCGCATCATTCTTGCAAGCTTCAACCCATTTGTGGGCCTTGAAGATCCCATTGTCAGCGAGGTAATTTTCGACAATAACGCCATGCCTTTTGGCGTAGGACTCGAATGCTTTCTTTGCTTCAATTGTCTCCTCTGCTGATGCTGTCTTTTGCAGGTAGACAAAACCCAGCCTGCTGAACTGATCCACAAACACAGTTGCATACTTGTATCGCTTTGTGGTCAGGAACCCTGTCATCTGAGCAATGAGACCTGGCGTTGGAGACACCAATTGGTCAATTGATATGACTTGCCCTGGCCTTGATGCTCTTTCATCTTCTGATCTGTCTTTCGCAGTCTTACCTCCATGGTTTCCGCGTTGCTTTTGCATAGAGACATGCTGAGCACGTAGGAAGGTTGCATTGTGCGAGACGCTTTGGGAGAATCCCTTGTTTTGCCATCTCTTGCAACTTTCGCATGGGTAGGTGCCCATATTTGAAATGGGTTGCGAGCAGTTCGGCCATCTCCGACTGTGGTTGTCGCTCCTCCTCGTCAATTATGACGTTTGGGGTGTTCGCATTGATGATTTCTTTTGAGTTTGTGCTTGTTTCCCCTCCTGGAGGAGTTGTGGATGGTCCGTTTAGGGCGAACTCAATCTCAGAAGCAATGAATTTTTCCTGTTGACGCCTCGTTGCAGGTTGCCAAGTTGACTGCCACGGCAGTGGGGCTTTCGCCGTCACCTCATCGTGGTCGTCTTCATCATCAGAGATGATGGTACTTGGCATTGCGATTGGGTCGTCTGATGGATTATCCAGAGCTGCTTCACAACAAAAAGCTCCAAACTGTTCAAAACCATGCGCCAGCGGAAAAGAGGCAACATTGTTGACACGGCTTAGTTCAATGTGCAGTTGGTTCTGTCCGTCATTCCAATACAAGATGCATTCGTTTCCATTTGTTTGTTCACCGCACGTCGCTCGTCCTTTTCGACTCTTGGTTTGCGACTGCGACCAGTGTTGGGGGCTCAGTAAACGTAGCTTTCCTTCAGGAACATAGTATGAATTCGGGATGTCGAAAGAATGCGGTCTTCCTTGATCATCTTCCCACTTCCAGCGTATTGTTCCCATTTTCACGTTTGTCGTTCTTGAACCTCCAAATCCTTTGATAACTCTGTTGCAACGTTTGAGGTTACCAATGAAGTCCGACCTCACATGAGAGATGCATCCTGAACAGCGGTTGTCAACGCCAACCCATTCGGAGTCTGTGTCGAATCTAACTCTGCGCTCAGTGTCCGTCTTCACATCTGCTTGCATTGCCAGCACAGACATTGCAAGGGCCATCACCCTGCTTCTTGATCTGTGCCTTTTGAGCGCTGCTGTCAGCCGTTGTCTCTTGTTGTTTGATGCTGTTGCTTTTAAGATCATGTCGCCAACATTGTCGCACATTGAGTATATCAAGGTCCATATTGTTGATTGTACTTGATCCATCAACACCGATTTTGTCTTCTTTGTTCGTTTAGTTGGTGTCAGGACCCAGTTTATAGAGATTGCCATTCCTTGCAGAGATTGCATCCATATCTTCCACATTGTTTGCTGGATGATGTTGCTTGCTCTTGCAGTTGGCATTTCATTCTTCAGGTTGATCATGAGTAGTAGTAGGAGAAAGGGATAGGGTTGAGACCAACAGATCAGCGCTAGTAGACCTGTTACCATTGCTGCTGGAAGGTTGGTCCACCCAAGGAGTCAATCTGTTTCTTCACCTGATGAGCAATCTGCCGCCTGCTGCTCAATCTTGGCCACATATGCCTTTGCAACCTTGAGCTTCTTGGCAAAGGTTGCCTTCTTTCGATCATCATTGGTGTTGTCTCCTGACTTTCTCTTCTCTCCTCCACCTGTGGATGCGGCCATGCCCTTGCATTCCTTGGGCTTGTGTGCACGCCACTTCTCACATTTTCCACCTGTGTCTTTGCCACACCAATACCAGGTATGACCCTTGAATTCCACCTCCTTCTTGTCTCCAGCTTTTGGTGCTGGCCACATCTTGGGATGGTCTTCAGACTTGGAATCAGATTTCTTTCCTTTTCCTTTATCATTCTTTGTTGCCTTCTTACCTCCCTTCTTCTTTCCAAGTTTGGCAGAGACTTTCTTGTTGAGATTCTTCACTGTTGATTCAAGCTTTGCTTCTAGGGCAACAATCTTCTCTTCAGCGGTTGGAGCATTCCAGATCCCCTTTTCCACCATGGTGTCATATTTGTTCTTTGCAGCCTGCATGAGTTCATCAGGAGTGATTTCCTCACCTTCTTCATGGTCATCCTGCTTTCGAAGTAACCAAGCCCGAAAAACTTCATCACTGACTGCACCATAGCCCTTGAACAAGTTGATCAACAGGTCAGAAGTTGTCTGGTTCCTTGCAGTAAGCGACTGGACAAGAAGCTTGACATACTGGTTGAAACGGCCAATGTCGCTGTCAATTGTTGTAATGTATGAGTCCAAGCTTGAGAGCTTTGTTCGGATCTGGTTCGTGGTGGCATTGGTGTCCAAGTGGCTCTCCCTGATGATGATCTTGAGCAGGGCCACCCCACTACATTCCTTGTTCTCTCCAATGCGATACTGGTTGGACCAGATTGTAACTTTCTTCCTTGCTTCATTGGTAAGGGATGCCATGAGACACTTGTACAACATGTATGTATCTTGAGCTGGTCTTCCACCTTCATCAATGTACTGGAGCTCAGATTCCACAACCTGCTCAAGCGTAAGCGCGCCATAGTTTTCCATAAATGGCTCCTCTTTTCATTTTCCTCACCACCATTGAGAGTGACCTTGAGTATGCCTTCAGTCCACCCCATCTCATCAGCTCTGTCATGAACATCCTTGAGGAACTGGTAGAGACCTTCAGGTTCGCAGTCAAAGGGGTCATCAGAGACTTGATGGATTCCACTCTTGTAGATCTTGGCATGTTCAGACTTGGTATAGTCCAGTAGTCCTTCAATGGCAAGGGCAGGAGCGAGCAAATGCTGGAGGCATGTTGGGAGATGTTGTCTTGGTCTTCTTTGTTGTTACTTGGCGCAGAGGAGCGTGTGATTTACCCGGTTATCTTAACAGAGCTAACAAGTGCTTAGCAAAATAACAGGGTAGGGCTTTAACAAAAATCAAGCAAAAAGTATTGTGTGCATTATAAATGAATTTTCTGAAGTGAGCCATTAATGGAACCCAAGACCAAAGTGAATGGTCATTGATACAGAAGACTGCATTGATTGGTCATTGGTACCCATGACTGCATTGAATGGTCATTGAGAGTTCCAAGACCAACTCAATGGGTCATAGTCTCCACATACCATAATTATTCCGGGGTCATTGGACATTGTTAATCATGGGTCATTCACCAACGGTCATTGGTCATCGGACATTCATTCAACGGTCATTATTAGGACATTCATTCATGTTTTCTTCATGATACCATACAGTACAAATACTTGCATTGGCATAGCGATACGACTGTAACTGGTTATCATCACAATGGATCATCCGATTGGGTTGATCTCAAACATGTTAAGGACTCCAATCCAATTGAGTTGGCTGAATATGCAGTGGCTAATCACATTCAGGAGGAGCCTGCCTTCAAATGGTGGGTATCTCAAACACGGCGAATCAGGAATCGGATCATTGGTGAGGTAAAGAGTCGTTACTGGAAGACAAGTCACAAGTATGGTGTGAGACTTCCACATTCGGGTACAAGAAGCGTTACAGATTGACAAGGAAATAGGCACAGACTTTTGGTGGAAGGCAATCCAAAAAGAGATGAAAAAGGTAATGATTGCGTTTGATTACGATGAAAGTGTAACTCCAGAACAGATACGAGAGAGAGTTTGTCAAAGGGCGACTACGTTGGGTTCCAGGAAATAAAGCACCATATGATATTCGATGTTAAGATGGACTTAACACAAAAGGCGCGTTTCGTGGCTGGCGGACATATGACTGAACCACCCGCAAGCATTACATATTCAAGTGTCGTAAGTCGTGACAGCGTGAGGCTTGCCTTCTTGTTGGCGGCATTGAATGATTTGGACATCATGGCTTGCGATATCGGGAATGCATACTTAAATGCACCATGTCGCGAGCGCGTATGGTTTGTCGCTGGGCCTGAGTTCGGTTCAAGGCAAGGTATGGTAGTGAAGGTAGTGCATGCTTTATGTGGATTGAAGTCGAGTGGCTCATCTTGGAGGTCAATGTTTATCGCTACGATTTGGGACATGGGGTTTGAGCCAACAATAGCCGACCCTGACGTCTATCGCAGAGCTTTTGCAAAGCCGAATGGGTTTAAGTATTATGAGTAGATTCTTGTTTACGTTGATGATGTTTTGATCATTTCACACGAGCCGACAGAGCACCTCAAGTCGATACAGGCAGCTTACGAATTGAACCCAGCGAGCATCGGTCCTCCGACTAGATATTTGGGGGCTGATGTTGAGAAGGTAATGAGGCCGGGTGACCCAACGGGACGTGAATACTGGTCATTCTCGGCACACACGTATGTCCGAAATGCTGTCAAAAATGGAAAGTTATTGTTGCGAGAGGAAGGTCGAGGATTCAAGTCAACTGCAAAAACACCGTTTCCAAGTACGACTTATCGACCGGAGGTTGACACGACAGATGAATGCGATGACCAATATGCATCGCAATATCAGAACCTCATCGGAGTTCTGAGATGGGCAGTCAAGCTGGGACGCATTGACATTTATACCGAGGTAGCTTTGCTCTCGCAGCATTTGGCGTTGCCACGTATGGGACATCTCGAAGCCGTATATCATGTGTTTGCTTACTTGAATAAGCATGACAAGTCACAAATCATATTTGATCCAACTGACCCTGTGCCTGTTACACCGACTAACCATCGACCAGATTGGTCCTCGTTTTATCAACAGCTTGAAGAGGAATTGCCACCGAAGATGCCTGAACCATTGGGGAACCCTGTGGCGTTACACGTATTTGTGGATGCTAATCACGCTGGGAATGTGGTAACGCGAAGGTCACACACATGTAATGATACTGGTACCAGAGTATACTGTACCGTCACGTGCGCAGAACCAACAGAATGCGAGCGCGAGACGTACATTCGTACTCAGTCGCGGTTAGTCGTGTATGTAGTCGCGCGTAAGAGTTTTCGGTCGTTCCCCGTATGAAAACACGGGAACACGACTACCGAATCAAATCATAACATCAACAAACCTACTTTTGAAAAGCCCGTTACTTCGTAGTTTTGCTACCACTAGTTGCGTTAGCACGACACCAAGTAAATCACACGCTTCCTCTGCGCGAGTTGAAAGAAGAAACAAGGTAAAGTACTGAATAAAACCTACCGTTACTACTGGAAATCCATCATTGTGGGGCAGCATAGCGTTAGTGATTAGGATAGAACAAAATTATAAAATAAGTCCGGAGAAACCCCACTTGGTCTGGCCGTAGCCCAATACGACGCAGACACAGTAGAATTCGTTCAGTCCCCGCGAGCAAAATACCGATCCATCGGTGATTCGCTCGTCCCCGGATTCGTACTCCTCACAAAACACCAAATATCACATAACACCAGAGGCCGTTCGGACATCCATTACCGAATAGTATTAGCCCATCCACACCTACGCTCGTAGGCCAAGGCCAGCCACCTGCTTCGCAGGCCAAAAGCCATCCCGTTACCATAGGATGCGTTGCAATAAATCCCGAAGCTTCGGTCCCGCCAAGAGCTTCGTAAAGATATCCGCCAGGTTAGTTTCACCATCTTCCTTAGCAATCCGCACAGTCCCCGCAGCCTGAGCCTCGCGAGTGCGATGATACGCGATCGCCTGGTGCTTCTTCTTCAAAGTTGACTCTGGCCTGGTGGAATTCTTGACGACTTCATTATCACAAAAACATTGCAAGGATCCTCAACCGACACCCATCATCCTTAACTTGTACCGCAGCCCCTCAATCAACTCAACTGCGATCTTCATGGCAATGAACTCCGAGCCAAACGTGGAAGACTCCACCGTGTTCTGTCGCTTGGAGTACCAAATGATCGGAGCGCGATTAATATAGAGGATCACGCCAGTGTGCGATCGACGTGTCAACTGACATCCTGCGTGATCAGCATCAACGAAACAAGTCATCATCACTGGCTTCCCTCGCGGCTCGGGCATGTTCTCCGGTATCGCTTCCTTCGCGTCAGGGTAATACTTCGACCAATCTTGTGTGGCAAAACGTCGCGGGTCGTAGCTTGGCTCAGTGTCATCAAACACCATCGTTGATCGGTCGTACTGTTTCAGATATGCAAAGACATGGAACAACTGCTGAAGATGGCCCTCCCTGGCAGACACAAGATATCGTGACATCAGAGAAACCGGCATCAGGATGTCCACTCGCCCAAGTTCACAGATCCACCTTAAGACGCCGACCAACCCTTGGTAGTAATTGAGCCGCTGTGCATCCAACTCCGCCGTCTGATCCAACTCTGGTCGATACCCCTGACTTAATGGAGTCGTGGTACGTTTCGGCAACCCCAACCCCACATTCTCCAACTCTGTCTCAACATCCTTGACAGCCCTCGCCACATACTTGGATGAAGACATGGCCCACCTGATCTTTCCCGGCTCGTCCGACTCAGGAATCCTGAACTGCTTGATCTCAGCCCCAAGATATACATCAGGCGCCTTCACGCTCCCATCCTTCAGCTTGTAAACCTTCGACAAAGCGTCCATCACATTCTTTGGATTAGTATCAAGACAGAGGATGTCATCAACATACGCCAAGACATAGCTGTAGAACTTGGTTCCATCGGCCTTCGTCGCAGCTTTCATCCACACGTCCGGGTCCGCCTTACAACTCTTGTAGCCCATATCCCGCAGCGACGCAGCAAGGTGGTCCCTGAATCGTGCTCCCGACGACTTCATTCCATAAAGGGCCCGCACAATCTTCGCTGGTCGTCCTCTCAAGTCGGGTGGGAACTCCAATCCAGCAACAACATATAACCTCTCTTCAGTCGGCGCCGAGAGATAGGCATTCTGGATGTCAGCCGCCAAGATATCGAGCCCATTCAAAGCCGCAAGAGTGAAAGCGATACGAACGCTGTCGCGTGAGACGACACTTGAGAAGGTCATTTCCTTCGGCACATCATGCTTCGCGCCATTCAGGACCAATCGCGCCTTCCTTGTCAGATCAAACTTGATGTCGAAGATCATGTGACATGTTGCTTTCGCAAATCCAACCGGCGGGCTCGGGTCGTTGCTGAACTCAAATGCAATCATCACATTTCTCATCTCCTTTTCAATGGCATCACGCCAAAGGTAGTCCCCGTTCTGCGATCAATCGCAAGCGCCTCGGCCACAGTCTTCGGCAGTTCCACGCCATACTTGTGCGACCTCAGCCAATACTTGGTGGACTTTACCTTCTTGATTACACGATCCCGGCGGCGTAGCACATCGCAAACCCACCAAGCAAATGCAGGTTCCTCTGCGATCTTGTTGGCAACCGCATACTCCGCCACCTCAACGGGTTCGCTTCTTTCAAGTCCTTCAACGGAATCCAATCCGAAGTACCATCCTTCCAAGAGACCAAGAGTTTCCAACCCTCGTCGTCAACTTGGGACGACGCTGCCCATGACGGTTCTCAATGAAACCGTCGTCCTTTGACAGGGCCGATCCATCTTTCTTGTGGTCGGTGATCTCTTGCAAAATGGCAAAGTGGCGACCCTCGTCGTCCACTTGTGAATATAAGTTTTCGGCAATCACATTCGCGGCATACGTCGCAGTCGATCCGTCCGGAAACTCAACCTGGTACTCCCGGGTGTCCAAGATAGGATTCGAGTGCCGCATGCCAAGTGGAGTACCGTCTCTTCCGTGCATCCGACCAATGACCTTTGCGCGTACCACGTCTTCGCCACGTGGCAGAAGCACGCTTGCCGAGATGTATTCGTCCATCGACTCAGGCGTGTAGTCGTCTGCATCCTTCCTGGTTGACTCGGGTTCGAGGGGTTCGAGGTCGTCATCCGCATCCCGTTCCGCCTCTTGAACTTCTTCAATCGAGGGGAACAGCCCGTCGAAGTCGTCGTCGACGTCTGATTGGCGTTTACTGTCGCCAATCTTGTCTTGCACCTGTTCGTCGAAGCGTTCCTTTGCCTCAATCGTGTGCTGCATTCGTTCGATCTCGTCTCCGATCAGAAAGACCGTTGACCTTGCGATTGGACGGCAGGAGATTGGCAATACCCAATGGCAGTTGCCGCTCCCAATCCCTCTTGCCGGTCCCAACCAACGACCAAGCTTCACTTCTCCGTCATGGTCCATGTAATGTACCCATTGGTACCAACTGAACTGGACGTACATCGAGATGTCGGGCGTGTCACCATCCACCCTCTCCGCCGGAACTCGACCATTCAAAACCGGCGTATCATGCGCCGTCAGTCTCCTCGTTCCAGCGTACCATTCGCCGCAGAAGCACCAAGTTCGCTTTGGTGATCCTTCGGCTTGCATGAACCGACGAATTCCACGCTTGATAGCGCGAATGGAACTCTCCGCCTTGTTTTGCCACGGGCTATACGGCTCCGTCAGCGTTTGGCGGATCTGGTAGTCGCGAACGACGTCCTGCCAATGTCTCGTTCGTTGCTCCAAGGCGCCATCCGAAATCAGCCAACCCGGAACCCCAGACTCTTGGATGAAACCGAGTAGTCCCCGGGAGGCGTCCGCCTTCGTTTTCAAAGGGTAGAACTCGTCGTATCCGTACCCGTCGGTGAAGACCTGGGCACAAGTGTATCCACGCAACGACGTCGTCGGAGAGAACATCGTATCGGTGTAAAATTTCCCCGACAACCTTGGGTAACGTATAGCCTGTTGCCTCGTCTTGAATCGCCGCGACACTGGGTGCACGTACTTTCTTACTCCGACTTGCGTCGTCACCTCCAGCGTTCGCTTCGCGGTCTCCAATCCCAACCCCCAACGTTTCGCCAGGACCTCCTTCGTGATGACGGAATCAGGCGACGACGTCGCCACTGCATAGAGTTCGTGCTCCGAACCAATCATGCAGATCCCATCTCCTCTCAAGTCACCGCCTGAGACTTGCACCATTTCCTCGATTCGCTCCGCCAGTAAGCCGTCGTCTGCACTCGCGACAGCCAAAATTTCCCTCGGAGTCATCAAACTCATCACTTCGTGCAGGTTTCCCCGCGTTCCTGTCCCCGAAAGCTGCATCGTGGTGCTGACCATTGAGACGTTGAAGTCGCTTCGCTCGCGGAGTTGGTTCTCAGCCTGACGGAAGTGTGGAGATCTAGGATCCCACGCCGCGTCAGACGTCATTTCCAGCCGCGAGCAGTTGGCAATCTCGTCGTCAGTTGGTCGCCTCGATGTAAAGTACGAGACCACGCCCTCCATCTCCAAGGGAATCCGCAGTTTCGAATCCGGGAAGGATATATCGTGCGGTGAGTCAGCATCGAATTGCTGAGGGTATCACGAACAGAAAGCCCAAAGGCTCTTAGTTGATTGGGACAAAGGAGTGATACAGGTAACCGTTCTCCTAAGAATAAACATTCGTTGAAGATCAACAAATATGTCTCCCCATCAGTCGGGCAATCATACGCTGTTGCCGCCGACACAATGGGGATCCCTTTCAGAGCATTATACTCTGAGGTGAATGGAGTTACACTAACTGTTTGACCAGTATCCTCCAACACCACCATGTTGCACCCCGCAACACAGGTATCCGCATGCGAGTCCATTTCGGACCTGTCCACACATGCTCCGCTTGACATGGCCTTGATCACGCGCTCAGCAGTGCTAGCGGTGACCATTAGGACCTTGCGTCACTCCAAGTTGGCGTTTCCGCCGCCTCGGTTTCCACTCCCGCCAGAGTGGGCTCTCCTCCCAAACTGGTCGCCAGCGTTCGCCGACGCTGACGTTGGAGTTGGGGCATTACCGTCCCCGTTTCCGTCTCCGGAATCAACGCCAGAGACAGAAGATTGGCGTTCCTTCTTGGCTTTCTTCTTGCCTTTGCCGCCGGCTTCCTTGCGTGCCTTAACGACCGCAGCCCGCTCGGCATCAGACATAGCCCACCACTCCTCATTGGAGTATCCTTTGGTGTTTGTTTGCTTCTTGCCACCCTTGCGTTTGGTTCCCTTGCCACCCGGCGACTTGGAACCGGCGCCGGTCGACGCGGAGCTTACGCTCCTTGCCGCACTCCCAGCATCCTTGTAGGCCCGCGTCGTCGTCGCTAGCGTCGAAAGATACTGCTGACAGCTTTCAAACGACTTGAGCTTCTCAGGCTCACCAAAGCAATGCGTCACACCCATCTGCAGAGTCGGATCCTTGATATTCGCCAAGAAATCCTGAACCTTCTTCGTCTCGGGAACGGCCTCACCCACCAGCTCCAGCTCTGCGTGAGCTTCCTGGTGAGCTTGGACATAATGCTGAAACGTCCAATTGCGTCGATGTCCAGTGAACTGGGACGCACCGAGCTTCGCATAAGCCTTCGCCTTGATAGTCATGTTGGCGCTCTCACCCTCACACTGCTTCCTGAGAGCAAGAACTGCGCCGCGACCATCCTTCTTGGCATCGAAGTGCTTGATAAAGGTCCAACCAGGTCCGTCCGAGATATAACTCTTGAACTCTGCATAGTATCGCTTGTTGTCGATGGCGTAATGCTGGCCTTCGAGCACGGTATTGTTGACCAAATGGTCGTCCAAATCATCGTACTCGACGTCCCGCACTTCGTTCGTCACCTCCGTGTGCGCTCGATGAATGTAGGACAACGGACATCTCGCCTCAGCTCGGAAGTGGTAGATGTAGTTGTCCCATGACTCCCACCACTTAACCCACAAGCTGAGGTTCTTGAGCACCTCCGGCTTCCTTGGAGTCATGGCATCCATGCCATCCAGCAACTTCTTCTCCTCCTGCATCCTATCCACCGCCTCCTCCGCCTTGGCCTCGAGAAATCCTCCGAGTTCGCCTCGAGTCCACATCGAATCTGCGAAGCAGTCCAATGGCGAAAACCTTTAAGGAGGTTAACGCTGACGAAGGAAAGTTAACTCCTTGACGTGGGTTGTTCCTTGCAACCTGCCTCGTCATCTCGGAGACTGTCTTCCGAGACGGTCAGAAGCGTCAACGGGAAGTAAATCCTGCGCAACGATTGCCTCTGCGGTGACCCTGTTGAAACCAATGTAAGCGAGTGCCTCGGTGAACTCCTCGGACTGCTCGTCGTCATCCATGGTCGAAGATGTTGGAATGTTGGGAAAAGTGCCTTCTTGAGTTGTTATATTGGAGATATTGTGATATTTCCACAAACAAACTCGTCGCCAATTGTTTGGGATCATCCGCAAGTTTTATACGTAGCATTTACGTAGGTCATAGTATGTCAGGACATTCATGGAGTTTCTCGGTGCATTTCATGTGATTTCTGGGGACCGTAAGCACCTAGTATTGTCCTGTAGTACCTTACTGGTGTACGGTACTACGGTTCCGTTGCAGTGCGTATCGGACAAGGTGGTAAACTGTATGGTGTACTCACAATTTCCTTAACATCAAATAGACAATCATGTTACATGCCGAGCTAGCTATCAATCGACTACTGTGTAGTCAGATTCTTAGTGCTATTGGTCAACATTATTCAGTTCATCAGACCCAGTTATGCATTGTGTACGATTGTGTTTGATGATGTCGTTCCCGAGCTGAAGAGTGCTGACATTGACGAGTGTTAAGGGGCATACCTTCGGATTATTTGTGCGACCTGCCACGCGCAGATTCGGAGTATGCGTTGGAGGATCCCACGGAGGAGGGGACCACGACGATAAAGGAAAGCTCCGATGGTAGGGGAGAAAGTTGATGTGTCGTTGCACATCATAGCATGCTCGATAGCATGCAAGGTTTCGGTGCAGTTCGTGATTCGAATACCTGCGAAAAGCGGGAAGGACACCGTGCGAATGAGTCCTAACCCCTAACCCCTAACTCCTGTGTATCGGTCATCGGGGCTTGTGTTTTCAAGATCACTCTATGTTCGAATTACTCACTTCCCCTGATTCCTATCACGTTACCTATAGCTACCACCGTTATCTCACCATGGCAAACAACCCTCAAGCTGCATTCCGAACGGCTCTTGGCCGCATTGGCATCAACGTTGCCACCAGGACTGCCATCGCTGAGAACGGATTTCTCACTGTCCTCGATCTCGCGACGGTCCAAAACGAAGACCTCGACAAGTTGCCCAAGCACCTTGAGGCGTGGAAGGTCCCAGATGCAGCTCCTGCGGCTCAAGTCAGGATCCCCTTTCGTCTCGCTTACGAAGTTGAAGGCCATGCGCTATTGGGTACTAGCCCAGCGCTGCATCGGAGTAGAGAATCCATCTGTCCAGTCCTTCACAGAGGCTGTGATGACGGAAACACTCGCGCGTATGCAAGCCGACAAGGATTATAAGCGGGCAACGGAGGATACCGAGATCCAGAAGCCTGAGAAGTTAACAGATCTTGTCAAATGGACGAAGTTCTGGGAACTATTCACGACATACCTCGGCCGAGTAAAGGGAGCGGCACTAACTCCACTCTCTTACCTAGTTCGAGAGCACACCGAGGTAACAGATGAAATCCGCACTTCCGAGTATGCATCGGTTCAAGAAAAGTTGATCGCGACAACTGCCCTTAGTGGAGCTCATTTTGATCTCGACAACAGGACGTTGTACGATGAATTTAAGCCTTTGGTCGTCGATGGTCCAGGGTGGAGTTTTATCAAGCGTTTTGACAAAGCCAAGGATGGAAGAGCGGCGGTTCTTGCGTTGAAGACTCAAGCGGAGGGACATCAGCCAAATTAACTCGAAAGCAAGCAGCTTACGCCTCTTTGGCTAGCTCTGTCTATCTGGGACCGAGAAAGGGTTCACCTTCGCAAGTTATGTGACTTTGCACCAGGCTGCACAACAGAACTGATGGACCTCGAGGAACCAGTCTCTGAATCCAAGAAGGTCACGGATTTCCTTAAGGGTATCCGAGATCCTCTCTAAACACTGGAAAAGCAATTGTCCTTGGTGACCCGATCAAAATGGGGACTTCGAGGAATGTCAACAGTACCTCAGCACAGTTGTGCAAAACCTGGCAGCTCAATCAAAAGCCGAGAGACATATCTCATCGGTTGTCACAGACGGAGTTGGGAAGAGTGCACTGGTAGATAAAATTAAAGGTGGAGCGTATAGCGATGAACAATACAAATCTTTGTCTTCGGAAGATAAGCGACGTGTGCAGAAATACAGGGACGAAGCAAGGAAGAAGAAGAAGGACAAGAGAAAAGATCGCAAGAACAAGAGAAAGCTGGCAAAGCTGAAGTCAGAACGTGAGAACGGCTCGGGAGATGAAGATGAAACTGAAGATACTACCGAGAACTCGAAGACGAGCACTAGCTCAAATGCTGGCTCCCAATTCGGCTCGAACGGTAGTAAGAGCAAGAAGGCGAAAGCCTGACTAGTGTGCTCCGGCTCTACAAGCGAATGCGCTTCAGAGACCGGGCCACATAGTACCTTGCAATCAGAGTCCAGGACTGTGCGACGAATGCATTCCCGCTTCATCAGCAAAGTTCGACGACATCGAGCAAGTCGCCAACTTCGAGCGTACTTCACTGGATTCTCACGCTGACACATCTTGTGCCGGCTCCAACACCACAGTGTTGGCACTAACAGGAGAAAGGTAAATGTATTTCCTTTCTCAGATGATTTACCTGCCATCCAGGAAGTCCCGATTGCGTCTGTTATGACTGTCTGGGAGAATCCGACAAACGGAGAAGCATGGATGCTAGTAATCCATGAAGCTTTGTACTTTGGTGACAAACTCACTGAGTCTCTTCTGTGTCCGAACCAATTGCGGGCCGCTGGTAACATAGTAAATGATGCGCCAATACAGTTTGATGCGTCGTCTACACATTCCATTTCTATCCCTGGGGCCCTTGATCTACCGTTGGAGTTGAATGGAGTCATCTCGCATTTGACAACACGGCGTCCCACGGCAGAAGAGGTGGAACGATACCAAGCGGGCCTCATACAATCGGTCACGCTCACAGAAGACGCACCATGGGAGCCCTACTCGCATAAGTTCGCAGCGTCGGAAGCCGCTGCGCGCGCAGCGCGTTCTGTGACTGCGATACGAGTGACAAGACCCCGCTCATGCACCAGCAACTGCTGTACGAGCGAGGCGGAGGAATACCTCCCGAGAAAGACCCCACGTTTGCATGAACGTTGTATCGCAGTGGCCGCACGACTGGAGCGATCACATGATCCCATTGAGTTGGCCGAAGACGCTCTCCTCGGCACTCGACTAGTGGCTGCTGTGAACATCGAATCGACTGCGAATGGGGACGGATTAGACGAGCAACCTGTAGACCCTATTTGCCCTTTCTCTGAGGAAGCACGTCGTATCGCTGGTTTATCGAGTAAAGACCGAGGACCTACCTTGACAAAGGAAACTTTATCACGAAGGTGGGGGATTGGTCTTGACACGGCCCATCGTACATTGACGGCAACTACCCAGAATGGAATAAGACGGGTCATCCACCCAGTGGAACGTCGGTACAGGACTCGTCAATCGCATCTGCGTTTCCCAACGCTTAACACACGCTTTTATACCGACACCATGTTTGCGACAACCAAATCTCTGCGAGGTAACAAGTGCGCTCAGATCTTCACAAACGGTGCTGGCTACGACCTCTTCTTCCCTATGAAGAAAGAAGCCGAAGCAGCAGAGGCACTCAATGAAGTTATTCGGAGCGTCGGTGTACCGAGGGAACTGGTTTCAGATGGTGCGAAGGCAGAAACAAAGGGACGGTTTGCTGCTGTTGCCTCTGAATACCGGATCAAGCAACGTGTGACCGAACCATATAGTGGTTGGCAGAATAGAGCCGAAGCAGCAATTCGTGACATCAAGTCGGGAATCAAGAAAGCGAGCTTACGGGCGCGATCACCGAAAAGACTGTGGGATTTCTGTGGCGAATGGGTTGCCTCTATAAGGCGACTCACAGCTCATGACATGCCAACGCTTCAAGGAAGAGTGCCCAGTGAGATTGTTGAAGGAAATACCCCCGACATCAGTGAATACGCGCAGTTTGATTGGTTTCAGCTTGTCTGGTACCATGATCCTGCAGTACAGTTCCCTGGTGATGCCAAGAAGCTCGGAAGATGGATCGGCGTAGCGCACGACGTCGGTAGTCCAATGACATTCTGGATATTGCCAGCATCTTGCAAAGTGTTGGCTAGGTCGACAGTTTCGGCCCTGACTGAAGATGACATTGCGAACCCCGTTGTGCAGTCACGGATTGTCGAGTTGGACGAGGAGGTCAAGTCGCGGATTGGGGACTCGCTCAAAGATGAGGAGCTAGAGCCTGAACTCACCGGGCTCTACCCTGAAGTCCCGGATGACATCTTCTTACCTGACCATGACATGGACTTCGATCCAGCCGAGCCCGAAGCTTCCGCGCCTGAGGCTGACAACTACACACCAGAAGCGTATGACGAATACCTTACAGCCGAGGTGCTGCTTCCAAACATGGGGACAGTAACCAAAGCTAAAGTGATTGGGAGGAAACGAGATGCCGACGGCAATCCGATAGGTAGGCGAAACATAAATCCTATACTGGACACTCGTGAGTATGAAGTGGAGTTTCCAGATGGAGCGACGGATGTATTCACTGCTAATATGATTGCCGAGAACCTCTATTCACAAGTTGATGAAGAGGGGAACTCTTACTCTATATTGAGCGAGATAACGGACCACAAGAAGGACGGTTCTGCTGTGACGAAGGATGACGGCATGGAGGTCGGACGAAATGGTATCCTACGCCCTCGCCGGACAACTAAAGGATGGAAGCTCCTTATAAGTTGGAAGGATGGTACATCTTCTTGGGTGCCTTTAAAGGACATCAAAGAATCCAATCCAGTGGAGGTTGCAGAATACGCCCTCGCTAATAAGATCCTCGAAGAACCGGCCTTTGCTTGGTGGGCCAGGCATACGCTTCGGAAAAGAGACAGGATAATTCGGAAAGTGAAGTCGCGCTACTGGGCAAGGACTCACAAGTACGGAATCCGTTTACCTAAATCCGTCAGCGAAGCACTCCAATTCGATCGTGAGTCTGGTACTGACTTTTGGCAGCGAGCGATCGAAAAGGAGATGCGGAATATTGGATGTGCTTTCACCTTTCCAGAAGATAACAAGGCACCCATTGGTTATCAGAAGATCGATTGCCACATGATCTTTGATGTAAAAATGACCCTGGAAAGAAAGGCACGTTATGTAGCTGGTGGTCACCAAACCGAGCCTCCAAAGGACATAACGTTTGCGAGTGTTGTTTCTCGGGATAGCATTCGGATTGCGTTCCTGATTGCGGCCTTAAATGATCTTGACATTCTAAGTGCCGATATCAGTGGAGCCTACTTGAATGCTAATGCAGCCGAGAAGGTTTACACTATCGCAGGGAAGGAGTTTGGGTCCGATAAAGAGGGTCGGGTTGTGGTGATCACGAGAGCATTGTACGGTCTACGAAGTTCAGGCAAGGCCTGGCGCGACCATATGGCAGCAACGCTTCGCGATCATGGTTACACCTCATGTAAGGCCGACCCAGATGTTTGGATGAAGCCCCGAACAAAGCCGGATGGATTTAGGTATTGGTCCTATATCTTAGTGTATACGGATGATATCTTAATTGTCGATCATGAGCCGAAAGTATCCATGGATTACCTTGCGTCGTGCTATACTTTAAAACCTGGCAGTGTGAAGGAACCAGATACTTATCTGGGATCACAGGTCAGTAAATTTTACATCGAAGGGGCCGAAGACCCTGAGAAGCCTCGTTGGGCAATGTCATCAGAAGCCTACGTCAAGCAAGCTGTCTCGGATGTGGAAGCCGAACTCGACCTTGTCGATCAGGCACTCCCTACCCGAGTGACGACACCGCTATCACAAGGTTATCGACCGGAGTTAGACCAGTCGAGAGAATTAGACCCCAAACGCGGACAATATTACCAAAGCCTCATTGGAGTGCTCAGGTGGATTTGTGAGCTTGGACGAGTCGATATATTGGTTGCTGTTTCGATGCTCTCACGTTATGTCGTTTCACCGCGCGAGGGACACTTGCAACAGGTGTTCCACCTTTTTGCGTATCTGAAGCACCATAAACGATCACGGATGGTTTTTGATGACACCGAACCAGTTTTTGATGGATCATCGTTCAAGATATGCGATTGGGCGGAATTCTACCCTGATGCGGAGGAAGCAATTCCACACAATACGCCAGAAGCACGAGGAAATGGTGTGGTCACGTCTGCTTTTGTGGATGCTGATCATGCTGGGTGTAAAGCGACGCGCCGATCACACACTGGCGTGTTTGTCTTCGTGAACAAGGCGCCCATTATGTGGTACTCCAAACGTCAGAATACAGTTGAGACGTCCACCTTCGGGTCGGAGTTTTGTGCCATGAAGACGGCGATTGACATTATTGAAGGGGTTCGATATAAACTTCGTATGTTGGGAATACCGCTCAATGGGCCTACGTCAGTATTTTGTGACAATCAATCAGTTGTCAAGAATACGACTGCACCTGAATCGGTTTTGAAGAAACGTCACAATGCTATTGCTTACCATCGCGCTCGTGAAGCCCAAGCGGCGGGTATTATCAGAGTGGCATGGGAAAATGGTGAGACGAACATTGCCGACCTTCTTACAAAGTTGATGCCAGGGCCTCGGCTCAAGGAGTTGATTGGTTATGTTCTCTGGTAAGCATGGTCACACCAAAATGGAGTTGACTGTGTGCCCCTCTTGTTACATTGGAATATATCGGATAACCGACGGCCTCTGTATTTGGTTGTTTCTTCGATATGACACGTTTGCTCTATGTCACATGATGAATAGATTGAACGTGTGGGGACTGATTTCTGGGGACCGTAAGCACCTAGTATTGTCCTGTAGTACCTTACTGGTGTACGGTACTACGGTTCCGTTGCAGTGCGTATCGGACAAGGTGGTAAACTGTATGGTGTACTCACAATTTCCTTAACATCAAATAGACAATCATGTTACATGCCGAGCTAGCTATCAATCGACTACTGTGTAGTCAGATTCTTAGTGCTATTGGTCAACATTATTCACATGCATCGCCGTGCGTTTGTACCGGCTCCACACGTAGATACGTTTCACAATCGCGTCAACGTGTGTGCGTTATGCATGATTGGCGCGTGTAACGCTGCCACATGTGCCATTCGACTCATCCGACTGCACAGGATAAAAACTCCGTATTGCCCTAACCGCTCGCTAACGACCACCCTCGGGACTCGATTCCTTAAGTAAAAACCGTAACGTTAAAAATCACTTAGAAAACGTCCGGCGCAGCACTTTACTTAGACATTAAATGTCCGTGCCACTTAGCCTGCGCTGCATGACCTCCCGGCAACCCCTCCAGGTTAGCTAGGGCTATGCAGTCACCAGTCCAATTCCTCCAAGGTTCTAAAGAGCTTTCCAATCTTGTTCCTTTAAGACTTAGGCTGCAATTTGGAACCATGGTCGTGACCACGATCGAAATCATGACCCCAGGCGATTCCTCTCGAATCTTCGAGGGAACGGATGACCGCAGCGTAGCTGTGATCGCCGTTTCGCCCAACCATGTCCTTTCTTCCCTCCCTGGCCTCATGGTGTCCGGCTAATCCTTTGCCGCTCGGTGTCCCTTTCGCGGCATCATCTGCCGTCGCAGACGCCACTTCCCATGCTGAACTGGGCACTT
The DNA here is from genome assembly GCA_022925895.1 of Fragilaria crotonensis. Classification (NCBI taxonomy): domain Eukaryota; phylum Bacillariophyta; class Fragilariophyceae; order Fragilariales; family Fragilariaceae; genus Fragilaria; species Fragilaria crotonensis. The sequence goes on along the minus strand of JAKSYS010000200.1, from coordinate 12,659 downwards.
CCGCTCCTGGAAACGGTCGTCATGATGGACATGACCGATCCAATCGTCGACAAAACCGCTCGTCAGCTCGACGGTTATGGCCTGCACGATTACGTCGGGAGAGCTACTCCCGCTACCACTTTGCAGGCGATCCTTCGCTGCGAATGGGGTAGTGTGAAGTTGAGATCACCGGTCCGACAACTGTACTTTGTCGTCCCACCCTCGCAATTGAGCTACAACGCGCTCGTTTGCAAGGACAAATGTTCTGTTCCCTCCAGATCATTCACGCCAGTCCTTTTGCGTGCCAACACGTGAGTGTTGGGTCTGATAAACTGAATAAAACCTACCGTTACTACTGGAAATCCATCATTGTGGGGCAGCATAGCGTTAGTGATTAGGATAGAGCAAAATTATAAACTAAGTCCGGAGAAACCCCACTTGGTCTGGCCGTAGCCCAATACGACGCAGACACAGTAGAATTCGTTCAGTACCATGGCTGACGAACCGGACGAAGCGGAAGTTGTATTCGCGTTCTCCCCAGCGTTGGCTGTCCAAGGATTGCTCGACTTCACGAAGAGCAAACACTCCAAGATCTCTATAAGTCTGCCATCCGAGAAGTCTGCAAGGAACCCTTTGACTGTGAAGCCGAAGGTCTCTTTCAGTTCCTTAAAGACGTCCAGGATAGCGCGGATGAGATGGGGTGGTCCGATGGCATCCTAAACATCATGTTGGAGGTGACGGACGACAACAAGCCGGTACAGGAGAGGCTCATCGAGAACTACGGCACGATCTCATTGGAGAAAGTCGTCGAGTCCGAGTTGCAGTACATCAACGAACAAGGACGTGAGGCGCAGGACACATACATGCTCTACAAGTGCCTCATGGCATCCTTGACGAATGCTGCGAAGAAGAGAATCTCCCTGTGGTCAGACCAGTACAGGATTGGCGACAATGATCTGTGCAGCGGCGTGGCTCTCTTGAAGATCATCATCCGAGAGAGCCACCTTGACACGAACGCAACCACCAATCAGATTCGTACGAAGTTATCCAACCTGGACAGCTACATATTGACGGTTGACAGCGACATCGGCAAGTTCAACCAATATGTGAAGCTTTTGCTCCAGTCGCTTACGGCAAGAAATCAGAAGACGTCAGATCTCCTCATCAACCTGTTTAAGGGATATGGAGCTGTGAGTGACAAAGTCTTCCAAGCGTGGCTCATGCGCAAGCAAGACGACCACGAAGAAGGAGAAGAGCTCACACCTGACGACCTGATGATAGCCGCCAAGAACAAATACGATACAATGGTTGAGAAGGGCACATGGAATGCGCCGACGGCCGAAGAAAAGATAGTGGCGTTGGAGGCAAAATTCAACTCCACAATGAAGTCGCTCAACAAGAAGGTGTCTTCCGAGAGCTCGAAGAAGAAAGCGGCCAAGTCGGGAGGTGATAAGCAGTCTTCAAAAAAGAAAGAAGGCAATCACCCGAAGAAGTGGAAGGCACCGAAGCCGGGCGACAAGAAAGAAGTCAACTTCAAGGGTCACATGTGGTACTGGTGCGGAAAGGACACCGGTGGGAAGTGTGAGAAGTGGCGAGCTCACAAGCCAAAAGAATGCAAGGGCTTAGCTGCGGACGCAGCCGGTGACAAACGCAAGCGCGAGTTGACAGGATCAGACAAGAAGAAGGCGATTGAAAAGAAACTCAAGGTTGCGAAGGCCTACGTCGCCAAGATGGAGCAGTCGATCGAGAAGGACACGACGGAGGATGAGGACAGCAACGAGTGACGGGGAGGGTGGACTAACACGATCGTAGTGCGGACTTTACTCACTTTGTGTTGGTCTATACCCACCATCATCGCGACCATTCTTCGATCAACGAAACGAACACTCGACACCAAGGAGTGGAACAGGGCAGGCCGAAGGATTGCGAAAAGGACGGACATGCTCGTAACGTCAGCATAGTCGTACGGCTGGCGAACAATCGAGTCCATCTCGAGCGAACTGGGAGACTGGATCCTGCGAAACACCAAGCCACGCATTCGCTCGGGAACTGCACACCATCGAATCAATCGCAAACGAGCAAGCTGGGGGCGAAGGGGGACCGTCATGGCGATGACGGTTCTCGCCATGCAAGCGAATGCTCCGATTGCGACCGAACGGAAAACCCAATTCGACACCGATTCGGAAACGATCGGAATCGACAACCGATGTTCGGGGTGCATCTCACACGTGAAGGAGGACTATGTTGGGAAACTGAGGCCGACGGATCGGGTCGTGAAGGGATTCGCAGGAACGAGAACGACGAATGTGCAAGTCGGCACGCTACGTTGGAGTTGGGAGGACGAATTGGGAAAGAAACACACCTTCACAATTCCGAACTCATACTACGTTCCCGACGGACGAGTTCGACTATTGAGTCCGCAACACTGGTCCCAGACCCAGACGACAGGTCCCGAACGTGACAAGTGCGGAGAATACACCAACGGACGGGAGTGCGTTTTGTTTTGGGGAGGTGGAAAGTACAAAGTAAGAATTCCACTCGGAAAGAAGGACAATGTTGCCACCTTTACGATGGCGTCGGGCTTCGAGAAATTTCGAGCCTTCTGTTGTGAAGCTGAACTGGATGAATCGACTCGGGCGTCATCGCGATGCCTTCGGGTCTCGTGTCAGACGACGAGGAGGACGACGAAGTCGAGACAGGAAACGATGAGATGCTAACGAACGCTTGGAAGCACTCGAACGAAACCAATCCAACGCCGACAATTCACACCCTCGACGGACCATCCAGTACCCCTTCAAAGGGGGAAACAAGCAAGGCAGCAACAGACAAACCGCCGCAAACGGGCGAGCAACCCACAATGACCGACATGGAACTGCCGCGAACGACGAACGTGAACATCATCGTTGACGAGGAGGACCGACAGCCAGCCAATGACCTGGCAGAGCTGTTGGCGATCCACCATCAATTCGGACACATCTCAATGAGAAAGCTCCAAGAGATGGCCAAGCAGGGAATTTTGCCGCGACGTCTATCAAAGTGCAGAGTCCCAACATGTTCGGCATGCCTCTACGCGAAGGCGACGAAACGACCTTGGCAAAACAAACCAAGGAAGGACGGCGACGACGAGGATTCCAAACCAACAAAACCAGGACAAGTGGTATCGGTGGATCAACTCGTCTCACCCACGCCAGGGTTGATTGCCCAGATGACCGGCTTCCTGACCACGAAGCAATACCGCTACGCGACTGTCTACGTCGACCAATTCAGTTGACTGGGGTTTGTCTACCTCCAAAAGACAGCGTCAGCGGAGGAGACAGTGGAAGGGAAGCGTGCGTTTGAGGCATACTCCCATCGGCATGGAGTGAAAGTGGAAAACTACCACGCCAACAACGGAATCTTCAAGGCGTACAAGTGGGTGGACGCATGCAAGTTGGGCGGACAAGGAATGACGTTCGCAGCTGTAAACGCGCACCACCAGAACGGTATCGCGGAAAGAAGAATTCGCGAACTCCAAGAACTGGCACGCGCGATGCTGACACAGGCGAATGCGAGATGGAGCGATACGATAACTGCAAACTTATGGCCGTACGCCATTCGGAACGCAAACGACGCGGTCAACCATACTCCAAGCATGCAAGACGCAGCCAGAAGGAGCCCCGTTGAGATATTCTCCAACTCGAAAGTGGCGACCAATCCAAAACACTGGAAGCCATTTTGGTGCCCGACCTATGTGCTCACAGACGAACTTCAGAGCAACCGACCTTTTCACAAATTGTCGCAACGGTCGAGAGCGGGAGTCTACGTGGGGAGATCACCGCAACACGGACGAAACGTGGCACTCGTGATGGACAGGGACACAGCCTTGGTGAGCCCTCAATTTCACGTTGCGTACGATGCGACATTCGACACCGTGAAGAACGTCAAGACGAAATCGTCGTGGCAACTGAGAGCGGGATTCGTCACGTCTCAGAAGGAGCTAACGACGAAGGGCGCAACGTCACCGTCGAGTCAAACGACGAGCATGACATCGTCCAGCAGAAAGCGAAAACGCCACACACCAAACGAGAGAGCAAGGGCAGGCGAACCGGTGCCTTCAAGACAGAAGGAGCCAGCTGCAGCAAACGTCGGGGACGACGGTCCACCGATACCTATCGACGCGACAGAAACGGGCGACAGCGCGACGGGTGATGCGAATCGAATTCAGAAGTCAAGATTCGGACGCACGATCAAGCCAACTCAGAAATATCTCTCGGCGGTGTGCACGGAGCTCAGCGAGGCTACTCGGAACGATGTCGAAGGAGAAATGTTTTGCTATGTGGCAATGTTCCCGGACGACGATCGATGGGCCTATCGCAACCCGTTGATGGCATACAAGGCGGTGTCAGACCCGGACACGCTATACTATCACCAGGCGATGAAGGAGGAGGATAGGGCAAAGTTCAAGGAGAGCATGAAGAAGGAGGTGACAGACCAATTCAACAATGGCAACTTCATCATCATTCCGAAATCACAAGTTCCCAAAGGACAAACCATCCTACCCGTCGTCTGGCAGATGAAACGAAAACGCGACGCGAAGGATGGTTCAATCAAGAAGTACAAAGCGCGATTGAACATCGACGGCTCGCGGATGAAAGAGGTGAGCACTATGATGAGACGTACGCGCCGGTCGCTTCTTGGAACTTGGTGAGGATGCTCCTGACAATGACAGTCGCGCACGGGTGGCACACGAAGCAGATTGACTTTGTTCAAGCATTCGCTCAAGCTCCCGTGGAGAAGACGCTGTACATGAAGGTCCCAGCAGGGATGGAACTTGAGGATGATTCGAATCCAAACGACTTCGTCCTCAAGATCCACAGGAACATCTACGGCCAGAAGCAAGCGGGACGCGTATGGAACCAATATCTTGTGCGAAAACTGGTGAAAGACTTGGGTTTCCAACAATCGGCAGTGGACGAATGCGTTTTCTATAGAGGGTCAACGTTGTACGTCCTATACACCGATGATAGTTTATTGGCTGGCCCTGACAAGAAAGAGATTGACAAGATAATTGACGAGCTTCAAAAGAAGGCCAAGTTGTCCATAACAGTTGAAGGCGACCTTGCCAACTTCCTTGGCGTCAGCATCGATCGGAGGACGGATGGCACGATACATCTGTTGCAACCCCATCTCATCGACCAGATTCTGGAAGACTTGAGATTGAACGGGACGAATGTTAAATCGCGTTAAACTCCGGCTGCGTCATCGAAACTACTGACTAGACATTCGGACTCGGAGCTATTCGACAACTCGTTCAATTACAGATCGATCATTGGGAAGTTGAACTATCTCAAGAAGGCGACACGAAGCGACATTGCGTACGCCGTCCACCAATGCGCCAGATTCGTATCCGACCCTAAGAAAGAACACGGGGATGCAGTGCGATGGCTGGGACGCTACCTGTTGGGAACCAGAGACAAAGGTACGATTATGCAACCGATGACGGACAAGGACTTGGAGGTCTTCGTTGACGCGAGCTTCTGTGGTGATTGGGATCCAAAGGAGGCAGCGAGCGATCGTGACACGGCGAGGTCACGCCATGGGTATATCATCAAGTATGCCAACTGCCCCTTGCTGTGGAAATCCCAATTGCAAACGGAAGTGGCCCTGTCGTCGACGGAGAGCGAATACACAGGTCTGAGTTACGCACTAAGAGACGCAATCCCCATGATGGAGCTGCTTAAGGAGATGAAGGATCGAGCGTACCCGATATCGACGACGCAGGCTCGAGTACACTGTCGTGTATTCGAAGACAACAGCGGAGCCTTGGAAATGGCTCGTGTCCACAAATATCGACCTCGAACGAAGCACCTCAACGTCAAGCTTCACCATTTCAGGGACTACGTCGAGCGAAAGGAGATCAGCATCCACCACATCCGAACGAACGATCAGCCGGCGGACTTCCTTACAAAGCCGTTGAATGAAGAGTCCCATTGCCGCCATCGAAAGACAGTGATGGGATGGTAAGAACTCGACATTCTGGTTGGAAGCGAGAAGGAGTGTAATGATACTGGTACCAGAGTATACTGTACCGTCAACAGAATGCGAGCGCGAGACGTACATTCGTACTCAGTCGCGGTTAGTCGTGTATGTAGTCGCGCGTAAGAGTTTTCGGTAACTCCAGTACTCAGTACTCAGTACTCATGTTGTAGTACTACTGTACTTCAGCACTCCAGTAGTAGAGTCCAGTAGGACGTAACAAAACAACAAAAGAGCACACAATAAAAATGCTGATACCAGATAGCCCATCGTTCTGGCAAACGTGATGGTCGACAACTACTGGACTGGTAGCAGCTTGTACAACACGTACGTCGCCGTGTATCGACTCTAGCGCTACAGGTTTGCCTTCAGGGTCAGTTAAATCCCCCGCAAGTGCGGCAAATCCACCATTGTCAAGGGATTGACTCTAAGAACTTAGTTAAATCATCTAGTTGCGGCATGCAACTTTGATCAACTATAAAAGAGTGAGCTTTTGATCTAGAACCACAGTCTTGACCCGGCTGGGAGCTTTTCTATCCCATCGGTCATCCTAGCCAGGCATTCCAAGACCACCTGCCTGTGACCCTCATGTCTATCGGTCACTTGCATGCCCTGTAAGCGTGTCGGCATGTCTGAATAACCTATTCTCATGATAGGATCCATTCAGTCCCCTCGCACTAGGCATCATACACAAATAGTTTGATCCAGATTCGATCATGCAGAGGCCGACTGTCATCAGCTATTCTTGGTGGTTCCATGCAACATCACATGTACATCCACCCAGCAATTTGTCATGTTTCTGTGGACATCACAATTTACCACAACTTAGGGGGTTAGTGGTTCCACATACATATGTGCACCTCCACTCGTGTCATGTCCATTTTGGACACGTCACCACATCACACAAGAACACAACTGTCGTAGTCGCGGTCCCGGAAGACACTTAGTCAGAATATCAGCCAAGTTGGTTTCTCTGTCTTCCTTTGCAATTCTTACAATTCCTGCCGCCTGCACTTCGCGCACCCGGTGGTAGGCAATCGCGTTATGCTTCTTCTTCAAGGTCGATTCGGGCCTGGTTGAGTTCTTGACAACCGATTCATTGTCACAAAATACGCATTTATGTCCATCCACCTGGACGCCCATCATTCGCAATTTATAACGCAACTGTTGAGATGGTGCTTGTCGTTCAAACGATGAGCTACATAAATTATGAGCTAGATATTTGGGTGGCCCTGGACTCAGTCATTGTGGGACATTGCGTGACGCAAGCACGATGACTTTCCGGGTTCCCCGGGGATAACAACACACCCTCACCAGGGTCCACAGAAGTGATAGTGAGAGAATTGGCACTGGGTATGTGCACCGTTGTACAGGGCGCAGGTGCCGTGTCGGAGAGACAGTCAAAGTAGTTCCGCGTAGGGTTGGCAGGCGAGTATAAGTACGTGGAACGGATGGCCTGATGATGCGAGGCCGGATGATGTTTGGAAAAGTAATCGGCACGATTTGTCGTACCTTTGCTCCAGTAGATTTGGAACTGACCTTGGCGGACACGGTCGCGGATCCAATAAAATCGCATGTCGATGGCTTTCGACCGTTTTTGCTTGACGGTGTCGGTTGCAATGCCGCTGGCAGTGCTGTTGTCGGTCGCCATGGGTGTGGCGGGTTGTGGATGCCCCATTTCTTCAAGGGCAATGCGGAGGGGGCATGCTTCTTTCCCGTTGTGGAACAAGGCTCCTAATTTGGCTTCCGCAGCACTGGACAGCACTTCGCGCATGATGTAGCAGAGGACGTGGACTGCGCCGTTCGGTTTATATGGACCGTCAGGCAATAGGGGTTTGTTGGTCAAGAAAAAACATCCGGCAGAGCGGGGACGCCCCTTGACAACGGATAAATAAGACGCGTCGCTTTCGACGGCAAGAATCATGTCGCTGGCCGTGAAACGTACGGTAGCGTCGGGGTGGGACGCGCAAGAATTTAACAGTTGCGAGAACTTGTCGAGGGTGGTTTTTGTGGCCTGGGATTGCTCGGTGGCGAGTTCGCCGATTGCGGTGAGCATCGTTGAGTCGATTGCGCGCGCATAAAAAAGCAATGTGCCGAGAACCTCGAGTATGTGTGTTTTGTCGGCCGCGTCAAGTGCAGGGGAGGCATCGGGAATGGTCGCATACTGGGTCGTGGCGCCGTAATTGGGGCGTTGCCACGGTGTGGGGAATGCTCTGGTTTGTGCATGTTGGTGGGTACTATGTGTTGAAACCGTTGCAAGGCGCGCTCAATATAGCCAGGCATGGACACGTCACAGGTGCGCTTACTGTAGTCCCATGCAAGGGTCAAACCGCAATAACGGGTGCCCGTCCAATCCAGACTGACTTCGTACGAGGCTTTGAGGGTGGCGATAAGATGGTCAGCATCCGCGCGATCGGTGTAGCGAATGCCAAAGGCATCGACGACAAGACTGAAGACGATATCACGTGTTGTGTGTTTCCAAAGGCCTGGTGTCAACGGGCAAGGTGCGTAGCCGTGGGGCTTGAGGAACGCGATGAGTTGATCGTTGGCGAGGCGTCCGGCTTGCGGGAGGCCGTACATGCCACGGCGTATCTCAACGCAGACGTAACCGTTGTGGAAGAGCGGGGTCAGATTGTATTGGTCGATGATTGCATCGGGGAGCATCCAAATGGGCACTCGCATGTACTCGTATCGGGACATTGGTGTGCCGAGGTAGAAATCCTTTAAGTCGGCGGTCAGGAATTTTGCATTGGGAGTGGACACAACACTGTTGATGAGTAATTTTGCCGTCGTGAGATCGGCAGTCTTGGTGCTGACGTCAAAGGGATGGTCCACTTTGTCGCCACCAACGGTCCATCGGATGCGATAGGGGTTGGCTTTCTCGGGTCGGAGGGCAGAGACGACACGAAGGTATGTCGCTTTGCGGCCTGCAGGCATGGCCAATGGGTGGATAAAGAAAATGGTGTTGGTGCCTTTTATGGCACCAAAACCCTGCGCTAAACGCCCAATTTCGTCGGCGTTCGAGGCCTGCCAGATGGGCCCATCGCTACACTGACTGAGTTCGCGATATTCGGCGATTTTACCGGTGTCGGGATTGATTGCGTGACCGTGAAATGCATAATGTTGCATGCTGGGCAGAGGTTGGCTGGGGGAGAAGGGGGACTGCGGGGCACGTGCATCGTCGATGAGCAGGGCGCGTGCGCAAGCCGCAACGTGTTGGAGATGCTTGGAGCGTGTGCCGTGGGGGTGAGACGCCACGTTACGAGGTGGAACGCTGGTGGCCGGCGGGAGCTTGCGAGGGTGGATCGTTTTGGACGGTGGAGAGACGACGGCGTGTTTGCGTAGGCGAAGGTTGCGTCGTCGGCGTTCGCCAGATGCACCAGTGCTGTTGGCGAACGTTACGCCGGTGGGTGCTGGGTTGGGCGCGAATGTGACGCGTTGGCCGGGGGGTGCGGGTGGAGACTGCACCACCCTCAGACGTGCATCCACGGGGGGCACAGGGACTGGCGTTGGGCTTGTAGGTGAGATCGGGATTGTGGCCGCCACCCTCAGAGATGTATCCGGGAGTGGTGTCGCTACAATCGGTTCCGCTGCCGTGATACTAGTCGGAGGTGGGTCGCTTTTGTCGGTGGTGAGAGACGTGAGAATGCTGGTTAATTGAAGCAGCGCTTCGTGGTGACTGTCAGTCAGGGGAGCGAGGGGCGATCCGGGTGACGGGTGGCAAAGGGCATGGAGAATGTCATGAATACCGGCGAGGATGAGGTCGTTAAAGGACGCTAGGGGCATCGTGGTTTTGGTTGGGAACCAAGTCAACGTGTCACAAATGCGTGTGGCACGAGTTTCCCACAGCCAAACCGTGTAACAACGGTACGACTCGAGAGCGGGTCCTGTGTACCAACCATCAGCACCATGTGGAGACCAGGTAGTGCGCTCGCTGGGCTTGATGTGTACGAGGACACGAATGCCGGGTGGGACCAGTGGCGTTCGATTGCAATCAAAGTGCCCGTGCATTTGTGCGTGGGCGGACAGCTTTGGGTTGAGGCGCGAACCACGTAACAAATTGAGCGTGAGTTCGGCTTGTGGGAGAAGTTTATCCCACAAGTGGAGTGGGAAGTTTTTATCAACGCTGCATAAGCCTGCTATGAAGTGGTTTTTGAACGTGCGGATCGCGCGTTCGGCGGCGTTGCGGCGATGGAGCCGAGGCGGGACGAGTTGGTAGTCGATTTCGGCGTCGCGTAGGAACGTTTTGAGAGCGACCGAACATTCGTTGTCCAAGCGGTGTAGTTGCGGTCGGAGACCGGCAGCGACTAAGCGGGCGTGGATGGTTTGAAACGCAGCGAGGATGCAGGGGCCTGTGCGGCTGCGCATGGGTGCGACGAGAATGCTGTTGCTGTCGTAGTCGTAGACGATCAGGACGTAGTTGTTCCCAGAGCTGGAGGCAACAATAAACTTGCCGGTTTGATCCGAGTGGATTTGGCCGGATGCGGGTTCAAACACGGCGGCAAAGCAGTGATGGGCGCGTTCATTGGCTGGGTCACTGGTAAGAAACGTGTCATCGGGACTGTCGTAATCCGGTGCAGGACTGGGCGCTGTCGGGATGGTTGTGGCCGTGAGTTTGGTGGAACGTTGGTTCTTTCTGGATTGGTCGAGATGGCCTTTGATCATGGCAACTGATGCGGGGGGTATTTACGCAATCCGAGGGCAGTGAGCCCCAGAAAATTGGGTAGAAAACCCTTATCGATGGCTTTTTGGAGCGTGGAGCTGGCTGGGGAAAACAATGCCGCATGGGCGAATGCCACGAGTTCCGCAGGTGTCGCCGAATGGATGGCGGAGTTGCTGCAGTATGTGATTGGTGGCGGTGCAACGGGTGGTGCAGGGACGAGAGGACCAAGGTTGGGCTGAACTAGGCTCAAATGCCACAAACCTGTGTCAGGTGTGCGCACGCCGTGTAAAATGCTGCGGTCGTGAAGGCGGACGATCACAGAGACTGCGTCGAACGCCACCGTGCATCCGGCATCGCATAGTTGTGCCATGGAGAAGAGCGATGCGGTGCGGAGCGCGGGGACGATGTGTACGCGACGTGCGGCGAGGGGCAAACTGGGCAGATCAAGCTCAGCTTCATGTGTGGAGTACATGATAATCCTGTTGGGATTTGCGATGCCGATTGGGCGTGTGGTTGGTCGCTTGTTGATGACGGCGGCGGAGACGGTACAAAAATGCGCGGTGCTCCCACTGTCAGCGATAGCGAGCGTGTCGGGAGGAATGGAAATCGGGGGGGACCTACATGCACAGCAGATAAACTAGATTCCGTAGCGTTAGAAACGTTTGGCAGAGATATAGTGGTGGCTGTAGTGGTTATGGAAGTAGGCTCCCTCGTCGTCAATTGGTGGATGCGGCCGCGGCGAGTTGACGAGGTCTACCGGAAGAGATAGTATTGCTCCCGCCTTTCATGCGAAACGCTGTGGCGTCATCTTGGTGGCCTTCTGCTTTATGCAAGCACGTGATTGAGGTGTGCATGCGATGCAGGCTGAGCCCGTGAGTCCCAACAGTAATACATTTTGCCACCTTTGACGGTGACGTGGCGTGAAGCAGGTGGATGCGCGGGGACGGTGGGCGTAATGGTCGCGGCAGCAGCAACGGCGGACGTGGGGGTACTGATGACATTGTGGGCGCCGTGAAATCCAGCATCGCCGGCTGTGAGACGGCAAATGCGTTCCTTGTTGCCAAGTTGGAACTCGGAGCGGAATAAGGCCACTGTCCATTCGTCGAAGGGACGGAGGCGAAACTTTTCGGTTGTGGTCGCGAGAAGACCGGTTTTTTCTATCATTGCTAACATGAGCGTGATGATTGTGATGTTCGCAATTGGTACGTTACCGAATGTGGCAACGCGCTGGATGTTTGCGATTTTCGCCCGCAGATCCTCGATGGGATCGTCAAAATTCCAGGGTTCGGACAAGGCCGCGCGGTTCTTCTCAATTTCTTCAGGGGTCAGGGTCCCGTATTCGGTGCGCAGATGTGTGAGCATGGCACGAGGGGAGACGTCGCTAAATCCAAAGTCAGGGTCTTCGAGAGCACTGAGAGAGGACGCGTTGACAGCGGTTAGGATCTGCTCTGTCAACGCAGCACTGAGGTTGTTGTAGAGGGCAACATCAGCCAAGGCGTCTGTGTACGTTCGCATGGCGACGGTAAGAGCGGCGGAAGTGCCGATGGGTGGTGGCGGTGGGCCGGGATGCACGGGGACAACGAAGGGTATTCCAGCACAAGCGAGGTAATCGGCATTGCTGAGGAGCATGGCAAGATGACCGTGTAGGCCGCCGCCACGTGCAGAAGGAACGGAACGAGCGTTGGTAAACAGTTGGCGTTGCAGTAACTGCAACGTGGTGTTTGTTGGCTTGCCGTTGATGGGCGTGAGAGACTCATGAGGAAACGTGAATTTCGACATGGATGCCATGTCGTGCGCTGTGGACTAAGTCGACGCAGCTGGGACTATGGTACGAACGCAGATAGTATAGATGACTATCGTAGAAAGGCGGCGTTCGTTAGCAGCCGTTGGGAGGTTTATGTAGCTCTGTTGAGATGGTGCCTGTCGTTCAAATGATGAGCTACATAAATTATGACTAGATATTTGGGTGGCCCTGGACTCTGTCATTGTGGGACATTGCGTG
>JAKSYS010000199.1:0-90334 GCA_022925895.1 Fragilaria crotonensis | reverse complement strand
ACAGCGTTGATGGCCAAGAATATGAATCAGAGGCGAAAATTGACAATTCTGAGTGAAGCATGATGGCCTCTTCTTTCTTTCTGTGTTAATGGCTTTTCAACTGCATACCCGTCAGCACACAATTTTGGTGTTAGTGTGTCTCATGACTCATGACTAATTGGAATGCTCAGAATAGACTACTGTAGCAGTAATTCAGCGAAAGGAAAATGAGAATGCGTTGTTCTTGAATTTGAGATTCATTCTCTGACGGCCAAGATTCTTGGTTCGGAAACCATCATCCTTTGCCCAATAATCGGTCGAAAAGTATTCCTTGGTTCACTATCAGTGGTTGGTAGTTGACGTCGCGCCAACGTCTCCCATTTGAATTCGCTCGGTCTGTCGAAAGACAAGATCCAAAGAAACATTTGAATCGGCATCAGCTTGGCGAATGCGATGCTCTATATCGCCACAAACCACGTTGTACTCAGGCATACGATTCGATCGGCGTTCATGTTGCTCCCTGCAAGACTCGGTACGAATTGTACGTCGTGAAGAACTCGTACTAAAGTCGTGTTTTACAGTCGAAATCAGTCGTTGATGCGCACTATTGCCCTTTCTGAAAAATCCAAGAACCACAGGGGAAAATGAGGTCGATTCTCCGGGTCTTCTTCATTTTGAACGGAGCAAATCCCCTGGTGAGTCTTTTATGAAGAGTGATATCGAGGGCAAGGCTACCTGTTACCAGACTCCTGCAGGACGAGGCGTATGTGTACTCTTTGGAGTGCAGAGATACATACAAATGGCAGATGTTAATGCATTTCAAAGTCCGGAAAGAGAATACAGTACTGCAGTTCGTACAGTTGCCCTTCACTCGGCTACATAGCATACTATTTGATGCGGTAGATAAACACAGGAATACGGAGTATTACTTGATGAGGCGATACCGCACACTATTCCTTATACCACAAATATGAGATGTAGTAGCTGTCAGCTTATGCTTTCTGACCATCCTATTGAAATGAGCAGGCATAACCAGATATCATCTCTAAGGCAGGGCTTACAATTCTTGTTCCTCTAGAAATATTTGCTTGCTTTGTCCAGCTCTCATAAAGAAATACCCGAATGCTGCATAGAGGCAAGCCGATTTCACCATTGACGCTGGTCCTTGTGATCTGACAAAGAACGCCCCCGCACAGGCAGACCCTAATATCGAATTCCATTCGTCTACCTTGTTGTTTCGCAGTAACCGAACTCCAGTGTCAAAGCCACTGAACGAGGCACTGACGGAGCCCCAACTTTTACCCCACTTAACATTTCGTTGATTCCACCGTGCCAGTCGCGACAGCCCTTCCGTGGGAGGCTTGGCGAACCCTACGACACCGGTTACGCTACCGAAGATGTAGGCCGTGGCAAAGCCTGACACCCACTGTGTCCCGACCGTGTACGCGATCTCGACAGCGCCGAATATTAGCTTCCATTGGAATGGCAATTCCTCCCACTTCGGAACTGCTTCGACTGTCGAGGGAGGTGGGATTGGATTGATAAGGGATCCAGAGTCCTGGGCTAGCGATGCCGTCTTCGGAGTTGAGCTGCTTGATGCGAGCAAAACCTTTCGCAGCGACTGCCGTCCCCTTGATCGCCGTTGAACCAACGATGGCGTGCGAGGTGAAATCAAAGGAACATTATAAGATGATGCTTGCGTTCGGCTGCAGAAGAAGGCGAGTGCTAGAGCTATGGAGTGGCGCAAGTTTCTCATCACGATGGACGTCGTTCACAGTTCGAGTTGCAGTTGAGCTTGTGGCTTGTGGTGAAAACTGAAAACTTCATCAGTCAACATTCCAGAGATGTGATTGGTGACAAGTGACAAGTGGCAAGTGGCAAGATACTTGTAATTCTACGCCCTTGTTGTACCTGGTACCGCAAGTCCTTCCCGACTCCCATACTGACAGTAGTCAGCGCTGTGCGAGTCCGCACAACCAGAATAGAAGAACTCCAGTAAACGTTACACGTACTGAGTATGAAGAATCTGTCACTATAGTATGGAACTGAGAAAACGCGACGAGTACTTCGGCACTACAGTACCTGGTACTATGAGTAGGTGAGTATTGTGTACTACTACTAGAGAGACTAGCACTATAGTTGTCCAGACTTCGGATTCCTCCCGAAGTGCAGTTGTCAATTGTCATATCATGTAGTGTCGTATTCTTGACTCTTGACATTAGACCTTGTTACACGGGACGAAAGTTCTCTACGTAGGACTAAAGCTTATTCGGAGGACTTCCCCAAAGAAAACTGAGAGGGGTGGGGAGCGGCCAATTATAATGCACTACTCCCACTTGAAATCCTTGGACACTGACATCCATGGGGCGTTCGTTATCTTCTTGAATGTGCTGCAGTTTGGATGATGAGCACCGGGAAGATAGCCCAGAGAACGCAAGAATTCTGTGGTGACTTCTCCCCCTGTGAACTTGAAATTCGTTTTGAACAACGCAACCCACTCCGATTTGGAGAGGGGATGATGATGATCCAACCAGCCTTGAAAGGAACCGTGAGATTTTTGTAATGCTTGGATAACTTTTGCGTTGTGAATTGCTGCTTTGATCTTTAACTTGTTTCGAATGACGTTGGGATCAGCACGGAGACGCTCCTCGTCGTCGGCATCAAACTTGGCCACGGCGTTAATGTCAAAATTCGCGTAGGCCGGACGAAAACCGTCGCGTTTCTTCAAAATTGTCAACCAACTCAGCCCTGCTTGATTAATCTCCAGCACCAGGCGTTCAAAAAGGGCAGCATCGTCATCACGAATTGGAAAACCATACTCGTTGTCGTGGTACGGACCATGCCATTCATGCCCTTGAGACACGAAACAGTAGCCATCTTTTGGTAGCATGGAAGATGACATGCGAGCTGCGCAAGTAATAGTAGAGGGTTGGTGGCCAAAGTGGAGAAGTAAAGCAGATGCAAGCACCTTCATCGGTTAAGGTTTCGAACGTCTTGATTTTATGCGACAAATCATTGCGATCTTGAACGATCAACAAATTTGCCGCCGACAACAGTAAAAGAATCTTATGCATACTGACCGTACGACAAGATCAAACACAAAAATCTAAAAGATGTGCCAGTAGTGCCTTGTCTACGTAATACAAGTAGCGAGTAATCAGTACCTTACTTGAGAGGAAATGTTGAAAGGCGAGCATGTGCACGAAAACACCACTGCAGACCTGCCAAAGGTGGGTGTAGCAGATTGAGGAAAAGTCTTAAATAGTGAACGAAAAGAATAGAGCAAAGTTCCAAAGAATTGTTAAAGGCGTCTACAAAAGACACCAGACCTGTCCAAGGTACGTGGTAGCCAGAGCAGATCAAACATCTCTAATAGTAATTGAGAAGGATACAGCAAACGTCCTAAAGCACGGTGAAAAAATATGCGCAAGCCGCCATCCGCGATCTGCTCCAAGTCGCCTCCACTTCTCGCATCAACCATTACTACAGTGCCACCAGGCTTTAGAATGGGCTTATCATAAATTGGCCTGTCGCAATTTCAGCACTGATCTGGAAGACGCTCATGTTAAGAAAGACACCAGTAGTAATACACCACAACAGACAGGAAGGTTGAGTCGAATCGATCCAAGATTCCGCCATGTCCCGGTAGCAGCTTCGACGAGTCTTTACGGCCGGTTGTTCGTTTGACGGCACTCTCCACCAAATCCCCGAAAATGGCGCTCACAGAAAGGACCATTCCCAACAGCAACGTGTGGTCGTCCCACTCATGGTGGGAAGTTCCATTCGGAGCATCGTTCCGATCCACGAATCTCCACAGCAACGGAATTCCGACACACGTAAGAGTTCCGAATACCAGTCCACCCACAATGCCTGCCATGGATTTGGCGGGAGAAATCTTGTGCAACCACCCGACGGATGTTTGACCTTGAGGCGAAGGTGATTGTGGTTGCTGTTGTTGTGCACCAGGCACAAGCGATTTGGCGATGCGACCCACTAGGAGAGCTCCTGTATCACAGTTCCATACAATCAATAGAAGTGAAATGGTGTGGCGAAAACTGAGAGCAACCAGATACCATGCGGACATGGGGATGGATAGGAATACTAAACCGAACAATAAGTGCGGTGAAGGAGTGGGGAATTGGTAGAGATATAGTACGCATGTGGAAAGCCAGTGGCCCAGTGGAATCCACCTGTAAGGCATGTTAGCCATGAGTACCGAAAGAGAGGCAAAGACAACAAAGTCCAGGATTCCACGTGCAGATAACGACGAGTCTTGAAGTCGAATCCATTCCAAACAACAAAGCAGATGTACACCTAAAAAGAATAGGTACGCTGTGATCGTATGCGAGAGAATGACAACAATAATGGGAAATCCAATCGCAATTGTAGCAATTCGACGAGGAAGATCCAACCAGATGCTGTTATTGTTGGCGCTGTGGTTGCCCATGATCCCATGATCATGAAGTACAGAAGTTGTTTGCAGTCGTTGGTCTTGATGACACGCGAAGGAACACCTGATAGAACTCTGATACTGTACGACGGGAGCGCAGACAGAGCGGCAGCCAGACAAACAGAACGCACACTCGCGTATTCTCGAAACGCACCCGCACCACGTGAAAGCCTTGAAACGCATCAATACAGAGTTAGCATTCCTTGAGTTGATCGGTCAACTCAGTCATTAGTCTACGAGTGTAGCACAGCCCTGGTCAGAGCCGTGAGCACGAGCGAGACGGACGCTAGAAGCGTAGTTGATAATAATAATACGCTGCTGGCACAAGACGCAACACACCCAACGTCATGGCACAGCAACCAGCCAACGTCAACACCGGATTGCCCGGCAATTACCGTGAACTCTACTCCACGGTGGGTTACCAAGCAGGCGAGCCCGAGCCCGCGCGCCTGGTATCGAGTTACAGGTTCACCGATGCCGCAGGAGGGGGCGAGCGCCCCACACCTGCAAACCTCAAGGAGCAGACATTCATTCTCAGTGAACGGCGTCCTATGACTTTCCTGTGCCTCCTACGCAGGCCTGACCTGAGTGCGGAGGTACGTATCCTGCACCGCATGATGCGCTACTTCGAACTCCCCGGCGATGGGGGAAGGATAATTGACCTCAGCATGGGGATGCTCGGCGATGTCCAGGCGGCTCAAATGCCGATGGTCGAACTCGATAACACGCACTTTTCACTGATTGGTGCGGGCGTCCGCGTACCCACGACCGCAACGATGCCCGACCACCTCGCGGCTGCCCCGCCTGGGGCGTACCTGGGGCCATATGGAGCCGAGGCACTCGGAACCGAAGTGGTCCGTCCGCGGATCACACAGGTTCTCCCGACCAAGTATGCGGCCGCTTTGATTCACCGCGATGGGGTGTCCCCGGCCGTCGCTTACCAGGAACTTCACGGAATGTTCACCGCCGATGGCCTACTCGATGCGTGCGCGGACGTACTTGCATGGCTAAGAGTAGCGTGCACCGCGCGCGGCGGAGGAGGTGACCTAGCAGGAGCACCAGCCGTAGCCCAGATCTTCCCGCTACTACTTCTGCCTGCAGCCATCAGCGACTATGTCGCTGCAAAGGTGTATGCCGACCTACCGAAGCGGCAGCAAGGTGGCAGAGAAGCACCCGACGGCCTGGACCAGATGGTAACGGCCGTCCAACAACTCGCCGCTAACGTCGTGGAGGTTGGGGGGCGCAGCAACAGAGAGCCTAAAGGTGTGATGGAGGCATACCGGGAGACTTACCCGGTCCTCCTACGCTACTGCCAGGTAGAGACGATCGAGGAGCTTCCCCCCCTCTGGGGTCGTCTCGCACGCGGCGCCAAAGGTGAGCAACAGTCCGTAATACAACAGGAAATGACAAACGTGTGCACCGAACGAGGTTTGACGCCGGACCTCTACTGCCCGGCGGTGACTTCTGGCCTCAAGCAAATGGTCAGTAGTTTGAACTTCGCCGGCAATGGGCCGGATGACCTCTCCGCGGGCTGCCAGCCGTTTTTGGTGGTTTACACCAGTCAGACCGACCACTATCGCGCGCTCGATGAAGCAACCGTGGCGAACCAGCTGGACCAGGGCGCAGCCAATGCCTCCTTGGCCGACATACGCGACATCAGGGAAAAGGAGAAGGTCAAGCTGCCACGCGACCTCAACCAGGTCAGCCTCACCCTGCGTCGCTTCGCCATTTTGGTACACACCCTCTTCCAAGGCCCGGGGACCGCCAACCCATTCGTGAAATGCATGTGGCTGTTGGCGAACAAATTTCATGAGCGCCTTCCACACTACTTGGGACAGTATCAAGCACTTGCGGGCACCCCGTGGAGCGAGGTGTATCCAGCACACGTGCTTCGGCACGTGCAGATCAATGTGTATGAATACCTCCAGGCCTTACAGGTAGGAGGGGGGCCGGTCGGAGAGGACGCGCCCGAGCTCCCGGATTTTCGGGATCTACACCGCGACCTTCAGCGCGGCTGCTTCCACATGTCCGCATCGTGGCTCCCTCTGCCTGCGGCGCTTACCATGAGCGCTAGTGTCACGGGCCCGAGTGGAACGGTGGGCACCGCCAGTACGCGCACCACCAAAAAAAACCCCAAATCTAATTTAACGTGCTGCCGCTGTGTTCAGATTAAAAACACTCGACCCACACGGCTAGACACTACCGTGTACCAGTAGCGGCCAGCATAGTATACGTCCCTCCAAATTACTTACTTGAGCTTCTCGAAATAATGTGTGATCGCTTTAACTCCTTGTATGGCCTTTGCCTTCGCACGTTTGATACTCTGTTTAACTATCGGACCATAAACCGATAACCAGTTTTTGTTGTATGCCACTGTTTTAGATAAATGCTCGGTGAGATCTCGGTGCAACAATTGTCGAACGCTAGGCTCCATTTGAGGTCGAAGATCGTACACGTCGGACAGCTGTCGCTCAATTTCTCTTCGCTCTGCTTGTGCCTGCAGTCGTGAGTCCGCTCCGTGTAGGGCTTTATTCCGAATCGCCCAGATAAGGAACCATTGTTTCCATATGGAACTAATGATTGCAATTTGCCATCTCTGACCTGTTTGCCGCTTCGTTTCCGTGGACTGTGCCCGTCGAGCATAATATTCATCTTGAAGACGACTCCATTCGCTACTAAATCGTCCCAACAAAATGTGCTCCCAGCCTATTGCGTTTTGTTGGAAAATGACACGCCGAAGTGCTGGAGAATCTCCTCCGCGGAATTGAACGGTAAACACAGTTTCACTGTGTGGATGCAAGCACCACTCTCGAATTGCTCGAAGCAGGAGTACCTGCAAATGTGGCATCGTCCCGAGCCTGGTGCATGTCACTTCCATTGTCTTGAGGAACGAATTTCGCCACGACGTGTGAGCGTCGGATGGACAACACGGGATATGCTGCCAGCTTTCGGCTACGCTTTGACAACTTGGGCAACGATTGCGTCGTTGATCTGATCGATGGAGGTGAAGATTCGTCGGAAGAATACCGTGAACCAGTTTTACCAGAAATGTGCGTTTCTTCAGATGGCGTCGGAGCGCTGAGCCATGAGCTTTCCAGTTAATCGCTGCCATGGTTTGTGGTGACCAGGAGTGTCGCTCCTGCATATGAGCCTGTAACGCGGGCGCAGTTGCCTGATATCGTAACGCTGCTTCATAATGGGCTGTGACTGTGCCCGATGGAAACTCCAAGTGAACCCCTGCCCATTCGGTAAGGAGCACGTCTGGCCGGTACGAACCCAAATCTCTTTGATATTGTGATGCTTGCGCGTCAGCATCAACGTTCAACTGGGCCAACAAGGATAGATGCCGATATGGGATATCACGATCTTGGTGGCCTTTAACATGCTTCAATTTTAACTCTGGCATTTGTTGAAGAAGAACCTGAATTCCACGAATAACGTCCCAATCTGGGAGAGTTGGGTCGAGCGGATGGGTCTTGATCTGACGCTGTGCGCCGCCGATAAAAGTACTATCAACGCCGGAGTGCTCTTGTTTGATATTCCGCTGAAGTACAGTGTCGATCAGACTCTGACTGTCCGTGGCCACAACTCCATACCATTGATCGTGTTTACCTGTAAACTCAGCCAACCTGCGAAGGAAACACAAGAGGGACAATAATCCATAACTTTCAGAACGATAGGCGTTCGGAGCAGAACTTCTTGCAGGGCCCATGCCTTGTGCGCATCGTTCGCCTCTATCGGTACTCATCGTCCAACCAAAAGCTCCTTGCTCTTGGTTCCAATCTGAACCATCACTTACTGCACGAACGCCGTGTTCAAGAGCCATTGCTACTGTGAAGGGGTCCTCAAACATCTCAGTGTGACGCAGTAATTCTGACTCCCATTCCGGGAGTGCCGCAACATATTGTGTAAACGTTCCTGACATCGGCGGATCATTCACTTCTAAAACATAACTCTGTTGGGTAATTGTCCAGCTCCCAGGCGTAGATTGCACTGCGAACATCGGAACTGCGAGAGTTGGGAGCTCGGCCCAATCGCACGAAACTGCAGTTTCTTGGAAGGTTCGGTCCGAAACCAAATTGCATTTGATATACTGATCTTGTATCAAGACCCACAATCGACCTGACCACCAATATGCGGGGTGCCGCTGCCGGAGTTTATGAAGTGGTAGAACCCAATCACCCAAGGGTTGGATAAGGTCGTCAGTGCTTGTACTCCATAGCCTGTTAGCTTTCTTCCAAAGTGCCCACGTGGACTCCGACGGTCGTTCTTGATAAATTGAGGTGCCATGAGTATAACTACTGAGCCGAGAGTGGTTTCCCGATAGCTTGTTAGAATCCAACCGCTTGCCACTCACACAGGTTATGTCCGATATTGTAACAACATTCAAATACAGTCGGCAATAATTCAACTTGCAGATCTCGGTAGGAGTAAACTTCCCTGAAGATTGAATAACATCCATGATGCAAACGTCGTGTAGACGCTGGAGCTCCGGCAAATACGGAGTATCTAGGCGGAGTTTAGCGTTAATGGACGCCAGAAAATCCCGGAGGGACCGAATCCATTTCGATTCTAAATGCGGTAGGGGTTCTTGAACGTGCTCCAGGATAGGGAATGATACGCCGACTTGCGCCTGAAACCACGAAACAGCGATCCGAAGTAACTTTCCTGCGATGGAATTATTCCTCCACTGGCGAATAAACATCATCGCCTGGGAGATGCCTTGTTGGACCACCAATGACCGAAAGCTCGCTCCTCCCAGAGCTAAAGGGCCATAAAGAATGGCTCGCTTGGTATGACGATTAAATCCGCATCTGGGAACGATGATGGACATGGCCTTCCTTTGCACTCGATCAAGACATTGAGGCGTGAGGGAAGAACTTGCGAGAGGGTAACACACGGCTGGGAGGTAGTATGCAAAATAATACGTCCATGCCTCTGATCGATTGAGCGGTGTAACCCATAGGAAAGCTGTGATGGAATCGCTTTTCTTTTTCAATTGTCGATATTGTTCTCGCTGGGTTCCAGCCGGATCCTTATAATGTCCCAGTGTCTTGTGCGCTGTGTATGCTGAGAGCAACTGTAAATGTTGCGCCGAGTTCGATAAATGATCTCGAACTTCGATACAGACGTCGTTTGAGACATGAGATGGTACTAAGACAGGAGCACCAGTTATGGAAAATTGCCATTGGAGAATATGACTCGAACACTTGGATAATTCGAGAGCGCCACCACTTGCGTGCAATAAATCGGTCCAACATTGAGCGTTATCTTGAGCTTGCGAGACCACTTGTTTAACGGTCTCGCTAGATCCGTCACTTCGAAATGCATTAGTTTGTCCGTTACAATCGTCTACGAAACCAATCATACCCAATCGCGCGGTTACACTGCCACATGTATCCCAATACATCGCTTCCGATGCTTGAGTATCGTAGCAATCGAACAACGTACTGGAAAGAAAACACCAGATTGCGGGGGAATTAGCACTTCCCTGGCCTGTACCGTAGATTGGAAAAGACTCTTCGTGATGATAGCTGGTCGGGGATATTCCAAGATCGGTCCTCACATGAAATTCTGTCTTTTCCAAGGTCGAAGCGTTACTCACAGTGACTGGTGCAGGAACTCCATATTTTTGACTAACCGTCATCCCTAGATTAGGAATGATCCGATCGTAACATGCAGTTGCATCGTAATTCGTGAGGACCAAAGGTTTGCGAGTAGCCCTTGAGATTTCAAGTTGTAGCTCTTCTATAAACACGGGCTCCGTTGCATTTCGATACGGTCGAGACCCAAATTGTCCTTCATTCAGAATTCGTAAATCTTCCGCCTGGTGCATAGCTGCTCTCCACTTAATTCCGAGGAACAAATTGAAATCCGCCTCATAGATATGGATAACCCTGGTGCGATGCAAGCGCACGTTATCTGAATCCTTGAAAAGGATGGTGTTGATCACTTTTTGCCATCGCTGAAATGAATAACCTCTCTCCAACGCATAATTCAGGAGATCTAGCCGCAATTGGCGTATTGCCTGTTGTCGAAAATTCAGTTCGTCACGTCTCTCTATAAACTCTGGTTCCAACTCTTCATCTGATACATCCGACGAATAGGAATGCCGTGCGATAAGCGTTTTATAATGTCCAAGATGCATGCCTGAAGGAGATGTTGTAGTAGATTCAGACCATAAACGCAGTTTGGCGCAGAAATCGCCGTCATCGATAGTTGGTCGGATGTTTTCTTCAACCGCCTTGTGAGCATACCGAAGGTGATTGAGAAGCAATTGAACGTTCTCTTCGTAACCTGTAGTGTCGAACGTGCCCCTTAAAAGTTGTTGCTGGGCCTCCCCGAAACCAGTATACCCCAGCAAATCGGCCAATGGGGAGACTGTGAATGGAGTCCCGTGCGCTTGTCCGAAATGAAGTCTGTTCCGTTCTTGAAGAAGACGAACAATCTCCGTGGGAACTTCGATTTGTTGCCATTGAGTACAAGCTTTCGGATCATCTCCAGAATGTAACGGAATTTCTAACCGAACTACCCCACTACTATGATTTTTCCCTCTGACGTTCCGCAGCTTATTTGTCACGGCTTTGATATCTTCGGCTTTTGCAATCGACGCAATCGTTGGGCAGTTTCTCTGTCGGAAGCGCGTGTTGATGTTTCCAATTCTTGATTCGCTGCTGACGTTCTGCTCCGCGAGTATTAAAACTTTGTTTAACCAGAAGACGGATATTGCTATTTGCCGACCGAAGTAACCGAGAACAGTGGCGTTGATGTGTTGGGACTTCGTCTTCCGGAAACATCATAATATACTCCTGGATAATCCCTGCGTGATCCAGATGGGTTCGAAAAGCTGATAAACATTTCCTCAAATATTGCACTCGTTGCCTTGCTCGTGACAATTCCAGAGACCATGCCGGCACGCCGAACTGAGGAATTTTTGCTTCTGCCGCCAAACCGGCCGCTAAAACATCTCGGTCCAATCGCTCTGCAAATTGGTGCCGATTGCCGGGATACGTTAATCTCCTACCTCTTTGAAATGCATTATGGGCCAACAAAAATTCATACATAGTGTCGATATATGCGGTAACCTGATGTATATTGTTTGCTTTGAGCATTCGTCTGTTAGGAGACGCGAGATTGGGAGTTGGACTTCCGAACAATTTATCCGTATCAAAATCGATGAAAAATCCTCGGTGATCGGATGATAACCTGACGTTAAATGCTTCGTATCCCATCGCAATTAATGCTGCTCCAAGACGAGGGCTCCCTAGGGCATAATCTAGACACTTCGATCCTCTGGAGTATGTCGCTGGAACATGGGATGAATGACGAGAGGAGCTCAAATTAATCAGCTGTAATTCGCCTGCGATAAAGCTCAGACCATCAGCATCTGTGCCGAATGCTTCGTTAAAATCACCGACCAGCAAGATATCGGAACCCGCTCGTTGATAAGACCGCAATGCTAGCAATAGATCTCGCCGGAAAGCAGATCGGGGATTGGTAACAGGATCTTGAGATTGCAAGAGGAGACTTCGATGCTGACTTGACACTGTTAGCGTCCCTACATGTCCTCTCTTATCGACTGGTTGATATGCTGACACAATAACAACTTTGATTCCGGACCTGCCTGAGAATTCTTGAATGACCCATCTTCCCCATCTATCTTGCACTTGGTTAACGATGCGACCAGCAAGGCATCCAGTTGTCAATAAGAATGTGCCTCCTGGTTTATACGACGTCGAAAAAGGGATTGGCGTCGTACCTGCGATGAATTTAGTCCGTTCCCAGTACTGCCGAATAGTGTCATATAATACACTCCTAACATTCATTTGTGTGACGTCGAGATTATGTTCTTGACCGCAGAAAATGTCCGCCTGAGTTTCTTGTATAACTTTGCAAACGTCGTTAAGTTGCCCTCCACGGCTATCGAATGAAAGCCCATTCACGTTTTGAACGTATACACGTGTTGTATTGACCGGTTTTTCCGCTAGGATGTCTCCCCATGGCACGTTCTCCCTTTGATTCTTCCGCGTTAGTAAGCTGGGTTCACGATCCGGAATAGTGTACTGCTTGTCGTTGGAATATGTAGAACTGCTACTAAACAAGTTTTTCCATTGTGCTTGTGCCTGAGCCAATGCGGACATAGAATCGACTGCAGTTGCAAGTGTGTTGGACTCGTCGAAGGACACTAGGCTTCCAACTGGAATACTCATAAACACTCCGCCCCATCTAGATCCGTAGAAATTTTGTATTGTGGATCTAGAGGAGCCGTAGATGGTAGAGTATTCGATAGACTCGTCGGCCTAACACTTGACGTAGGAAGCGTTTGCTCGACTTCTGAGGAGCGTTGAGAATCCTGCTGATGGCTGAAGGCGTCGTCTAAGTTTGTACAAACATCCATATAGCTCGGGCTATGACGATCGTTCGACTCTTTGAAGAAATTCTCAGCGTCATCACACGTGTGCTGTAGTTTGATATCCTCTTTACGTTGGGATCGCTGTTTTTTCTTCTCTGGGAACAATACACTGATGATGATGCATTGGATTGCACTGAAGCTTTGGACTTGGATGAACCTGTACTAGCACTGCTCGTTGATTGTGAGTCGTGGAACTTTAAATCGCGAGTAGCCGAGGAAGCTGCACGAGCATAGTTCACCTGCATCGTTGTATCAACAGCATTCTTCCGATCGACCTCCATTTTTGTAGCCAAATTCTCCAAAAAATTTGACATCTTCTCAAAATGTTCTCGTAAATCTAACATTGTAGTCGACATCTTGTGTTGACTCTCCATGTTAGACAATAAACGTTGATTTATTTCCTCGAATTGCGCTGCCGTTTGGGTCTTAATCCCTTCCATATCGTTCAGGATGTGTTGTTGCGTCGTATGTGATTCATCCATCTGTACAGCCGCGCGGTCCAATTTATCGTTAACAGCAGCTACTTTCCTGTCCAGGTCTTCGATGCGACTAAATTGATGCTCCATAGAAAGGAGACGATCAGAAGATTTCTTCCTGACATTTCTAACTCCAGTAACTTTTGTTGCATCGATCTCTAGATCTTGGAATCTAGTATCCGGTGTAGAAAATCTCGAACCATTAGTAAGCGAACGGGTGGATGCGGTGCTGCGATCATCGTCAGAACCTAAGGAAGTGCCGCCTCCTGTGCTCTGGAAAGCGTCGTTATGGTGTTGGTGAGACCGGCTTTGGAACTTTCTTTTCGGTTGCGACTTGTTGATTGACGAATTCCTTCGGCTGGGGTCGGCCATGCAGAACGACGCGCCAGTGATTGGTGGTCATTAGGAGGTTGATCCTCGTTGTGTAAACTGCCCGTGGTAACTTCCTGATGATCTGCTGGTAAGCCATCTTGTTGCCAGACTGACGCCCCGGAAAGTTGTTCAAGAAATGATACTTGGGACTTGATTTCCGCTTGAATGTGGATAACATCGGTAGTCCCGGCAACGTGTCTCGAAATCGTGCTTCTCGATGGTTAGGGGATACAAGCGAGATTTGTAATTCCTCCATGCCTGTTGAACGAATGCGTGATAATGACTTGGAACAAGAAGATATGCTTTGTGATCTGGAAGTCCGTTCACGACATCGCACAATGCGGGAGATGCCTTATCGGGTGCCAGAATGGTGGACATCCATTCCCGAGTAGATCGCTCAACTGTGGTACCATCTTCGTTATATTCAGTTCTCTGTTGATCCAAATGGTTAACTTGTGGAGACATAGTGATTGCCTTGAGCGATCGGGCCCATTTTTCATGAAATTGAAAGTGGCTTTTGATTTTTTCGTCTGTCATGGTGCCCAAGGCGTAACGGGGTAAGAATAACGCACTACCGCGACCAGTTAGAACAGGAAGCAACGCTTGGCAAAGGGGTGTTACGTGCTTTTCTCCGCATTGAATCCGAAGGTGGGGAATCAATTGATCCATTGGGGTCTTTTTAAATCGGACTACGTCGAAATACGGCGCTGTGTCTGGGAGAACGCTGCGCAAGAATTGCGTATACCAGGAAAGTTGAGTAGTGTTCGGGGCCTTGAACAACACGTATCCTGCTGTAACCATCTTCCCGCTCGTGCTTTTTGAGTTTGAAACTGATACTTCGATCTGCTTTGATTTAAAAAGCGTTTTCATTGCATCTGAGCGCAGCCACTGATTTGGTGTGGTGACAAAACCAATCCTCATGCCGAAGACGATTCTGTGTTGCGCATGAAGAAATGTGATTGCTGGAGATATGAAGTCGCGAAGCTCAGAGGATGTCATGTTTTGAGCTGGGTTTGACATTACAAGATCTTCGCTTTCCCAACGGTAAAAGATTCCAATTTCTGGTGGAATCATAGTGCAAAGTAGCTCATGGATGCTGTCATTGAGTTTCTTCTTATCGCTCTCATAGGTATGAGGATTCTCCGAGGGACTCCACTTAACTGTCACTCTGTGAGTTCCATCATTCATTGCAACATTTTTATGTGGGACAACCTTAGACTGTTCTTTCGAAGTTCCTCGAGAGAAAACAGTAACTTCTGGATCGTCGATTGGTGGCTGCTGTTCTCCGTCACTTTCTTCGTCATCTTCCAACACTGTTGTAACTGGTGGCAATCCTTGAGACCACGATTTGGGTTGGGCACGAGTTTTTACTGGAAGGAAACTTGTTTTGTCGAACAACGTGCGAGTTCCTCTATTTTCCGCGGGAAGAACCTGGACGACCTCGAGATCGGGATTATCAGCTTTTGGAAGCTCTTCTGGAGGTAGAGATTTAGGGGCTTTAGAGCGTCGACGATTCGTCACTGGGATCCAATCAGCTTGGTCATCGACGTCCATAGGTGTCACCATGAAGGGCATCGTCTTCCATGAGTAGGCCAACGTATCCGTATTATGAAGGGTGGAGGGATCATAATGCGAAAGGTATGCTCGAGAAACGTTCATTGCCCACATATTCAACTGGGAAGGAACATCCATTTCTTGGTCGACATAAGAACGGAAATTATACCAGATCGAACGATGAACTTGGAGAGGGTCCCTCTCCATTTCCGCCCAAATCTTATCGCATTCGAAACAATCCTCAAAAACAAAATAACCAAGAGAGATGTAACGACTCCAATTCTCTTTGGTACCTGTCTGACGATAAGCGTATGCGTTCGCCTCTCGTCGAGCTCTTTCCTCCGAAGAAAACCAATCCGGTCCGTTTGTCATTGGTTGATCGATCCACTTGTCACAATGGAAACCATATGGAGACAGCTTAGAATCCCAACCATCAGGATAAGCTAGCGGGAGGTCAGAGGCCGCTCCGTTTGGCATGGTCATGGTGGATTTTTTCACGCAACAACTTCCTATTAAGCGTACGCAATAACGGTCGACGGGCAGAACGTATATGCGAAAAAACTAAATGAGAAATTGTGTACGCGCACCACCAGAGCGTCCACCGCAGCGTCGGCCACGTCGAGCCTCACCTCGGCGACCGGTGGGGGACGACCGAGTGGCACCGCTCCCAACAGTGGGGGCGCCGCCCCAACACAAGGCACGTACGTGGCGAATACAGCTCGAGACGCCGAATTCGACGCGTTACAGCTGCGCCCGCAGATGCGGGACCTCTTGCGGGCCCATCCACCGCCGGCCAATGACGCTGGCAACGAGTTCTGTGTTTCGTGGTGGGGTCGGGGCGGATGCTACACGAACTGCGGTCGAGCCTCCACGCACCGACCGTTTGCCTCGGCTGCAGAGAGGACACGACTTCTCGCGCACGTGCGCGCCCACCTCGTCGCACCCGCCTCCATGGGCGCCAACGCCTGACGGGGAAGCCAGGAGACGGACGCTTCGGCCGCCTCCTGGCTTCGTCGTGCCCCGCCCTGGGGGGAGGATAGTAGCGAGGACAGATCCAGACGAGGAGCAAAACGTGCCCGCACGATAGTGGACGACGCACGCCCGTCGAGAGCGGAGACAACATTACGTAAGTACGCAAGAGATGCAGCCGTTAAATTAGCACGATTTGGGCATTGGGATGTGTTTGTTGCAGCGGAACGGGGCACCCCTGACATCGTGGAGTCGGTAGGCACAATACCCCACAAGGCAGCCCGCTTGCTGGAGTACCTCCGCCACCGTGGCGCACGGGTACCCCTCCACACGGAGGCCTGGACTCGGACGCAGGTCCTCCAGGCCGCGGAGCGGGGCTCGCACAAATCCGCAAAGGATGCGGTGGAGTTTGTGTGCACAGAGATGTTGGAATTTTGCGCGCAAGGCTTCTGGACCGTTCTGCCGTTATCCGTCGCACTGTCGCTTCCCGGCTTGCGCCTCTCGCCACTCGGCGTCGTACCCCAGCGGGATCGGCGCTCGCGCCTCATCGTAGATTACACCTACTCTGGTGTGAATGAAGACACGGCAAGGCTCGCTCCCCCGGAGGCCATGCAGTTTGGCAAGGCCCTCCAGCGGTTCCTTACCAAGGTAGTGCACGCGGCACCGTCCTATGGGCCCGTGTACCTTGCAAAAATCGACATTGCAGATGGGTTTTATCGTATCGGTCTGTACCCTCGCGACATCCCTCGGCTGGGAGTTATCCTCCCAACAACTGAACGAGAACCCTTGGTAGCGCTCCCCCTCGCCCTGCCGATGGGTTGGGTGGAGAGCCCGCCATATTTCACAGCGGTCACAGAGACGGCGTGTGACCTCTTGAATGCGGCGCTGCGAAGAGGGTGGGATCACCCTCCACCACATCCGCTGGAGTCCCTTGCCGCCACGCAACCCGCAACACCAGTCGGCACGGCCATGCCATCCACGACGGGAGACGCAACGCCGGGGCCCGTCCCTGCATTCAAAGGGTCACCCGGCACAAACGCCTCTCCGCTCGCCTACGGGGATGTCTACGTGGACGACTTCCTTCTGGCAGCGCAGACGAAGCGCCACCAACAGCGCGTGTTGCGCACCGCGCTCCACGCAATCGACCGAGTACTGCGCCCGCTTGCAGCTACCGATCGCTCGAGTCGCAAGGAGCCTGTCTCAACCAAGAAGCTCCGTCAGGGCGACGCCTATTGGGCCACTCGCAAAACTATCCTCGGCTGGGACTTTGACACAGTGGCAGGGACTCTCAACCTCCCTCCTCACCGCCTTGACCGCCTGTATGCACTATTGGACGCCTTTCCGCCAACCCGTCGCCGCGCGCCAGTTGGGGAATGGCACAGGCTGCTAGGGGAGCTGCGATCCATGACCGCCGCCTTGCCTGGCGCCCGTGGCCTATTCTCCGCACTCCAGGACTCGCTTCGCGCCGGTGATCGCCATCGGGTCAGGCTCAGTCGCCTCGCCCATGCCAGTCTTGCCGACTTTCGAGCGATAGCCGACACGCTTCGAGTTCGCCCCACTCGATTTCGGGAGCTCATCCCCGTCGGGACTCCTGTGGCGCATGGCGCATGTGACGCATGTCAGAAGGGGATGGGGGGCGTCTGGTTCTTTCCCGACGCCCCCCCCGTCGTGTGGCGAGCAGCATTCCCGCTTGCCCTCCAACGCGCCCTCATCACCAGTTCCAACCGTCGCGGCACTCTCTCCATCTCCGACTTGGAGCTCGCCGGCACACTTGCGCACAAACAGGTGCTCACCCAAGTCTGCCCCGGGCAGCACCTGGCCGAGCGACCCGTGTGGCTCGCCGGCGACAATCGGCCGGCCCTGGCATGGGCCACCAAGGGGTCGGCCACATCCAGTACGGCGCGCGCATACCTCCTTCGTCTCACCGCCCTTCATCAACGTCACTTTCGTTACGTCCCCCAACACGACTTCATTGCTGGAAAATCCAACGTGATGGCCGACGACGCCAGTCGCCGCTGGGACTTGTCGAACACTGCCCTCCTCACTTATTTCACCTCCACCTATCCGCAGAGTACCTCCTGGAGGTTGATAACCCTGGCACCCGAGACGCTCTCCGCCGTGATTGGAGCGCTGTCACGACGACGCTCGACGCCCACCAGTCTGCGCATCGCAACGCCGCCACAGCCACTACCGCCGGCGTTTGGGAACGCTTCTGCACCAATCATGGCCTGCGCACCGACCTCCTTGATGTCCCTGGAGACCTCGTGCCCGTCCTGCTCCTCTTCGCGCAGCAATACCGCACCGGCCGCATTTCCCCCAGCGACCGGCCCGTCCGATCTCGAACGGTGGAGGACGCCGTCCGCCAAGTGGCGCAGGCGTTCACCCGGGTGGGGGCCAACGACCCTCGCTTGAATTCCTTTGGCGACCTCGACTTCCGCCTCCGCGCGCTGCTTCAGGCGTGGAAAAGAGCCGATCCCCCGCCTACTCGGGTCAAACCGGTGCCGCTGTCCCTCGTGCGCCAAGCTCATACCCTCTCGTCTGCCGCTCCCCCGGACTCCGGCCTCGCGGCCGCTGGCGACTGCCTTCTCCTCGCCTACTACTTCCTTCTCCGCCCCGGCGAGTACAGCGGCCACCCCCGAACAACGGAAGACGACCTCTTCCGACTCCAGGATGTCGGCGTTATGATCGGCCACCGCCGCCTAGCCCCCCTTACCTGCCCGATTCCCGACCTCTTGGCGACTACATTTGTGTCCCTCACATTCACGTCCCAGAAAAACGGCGTTCGTGGCGAGACCATCGGCCACGGCCGTAGTGGACACCCGACACTTTGCCCGGTCCACGCGTTGGTCGGTCGACTTCTCCAATTGCGCCGTGCCGGCGCAGTCCCCACGACGCCTATCAATGCCTTCCGCCACCCCGGCGCCGAATGGCAGTTCGTTCTTGCAGCCGACATCACTGCCTTACTGCGCCGCGCTGCCCCTTTCGTGCCCCAGGCCGATCTTGATGCACGCGACTTCTCCGCCCGCTGCACCCGTGCCGGCGGCGCCATGGCCTTGCTGTGCGGCGGCATCGGCTCCGACCGCATCCGCCTTATCGGGCGCTGGCGTTCGGATGAAGTCTACCGCTACCTGCACGTGCAGGCGCAACCTGTGATGGCGGGCGCCGCCGCCGCTATGCTTCACGGTGGCGACTTCCGCCTCCACAACCCCCCCTCACCCCCCGGCCTCCCACCCGGGGGCCCACCCTTCTCCTGACCTCTGGCCCACTGGCTTCCGAGATGCCACCACCCCGGTACGCGAGTAGCGGTGGGCACCTCGACGGTCGGCGTGCGCGGCAGCATAGTAAAGCGCCACCACCGCCAACACTACATACTACATACTACATACACTACATACATGCACTACCATTGGGCGGCCGCATAGTCGGAGATCCTGTCGAAGGCGGGAAGTCCCGCTGTACGACGGGAGCGCAGACAGAGCGGCAGCCAGACAAACAGAACGCACACTCGCGTATTCTCGAAACGCACCCGCACCACGTGAAAGCCTTGAAACGCATCAATACAGAGTTAGCATTCCTTGAGTTGATCGGTCAACTCAGTCATTAGTCTACGAGTGTAGCACAGCCCTGGTCAGAGCCGTGAGCACGAGCGAGACGGACGCTAGAAGCGTAGTTGATAATAATCCCGCCCTGCCCGACCCAGCTTCCGAGATGCCACCACCCCGGTACGCGAGTAGCGGTGGGCACCTCGACGGTCGGCGTGCGCGGCAGCATAGTAAAGCGCCACCACCGCCAACACTACATACTACATACTACATACACTACATACATGCACTACCATTGGGCGGCCGCATAGTCGGAGATCCTGTCGAAGGCGGGAAGTCCCGCCAGGTACGAATACCGGATACCGGTAGTCGACGCTGTCTGTCGGCTCGGAGCGTAATTCCACATTCCACTTCATACAATACTGGATACAGTTCTTGGAGCATATTTTCGCATATGGAACAATGTTCACGGACGTAAGTATAGATATAAATACATCTAACAAAGTATGTAGATTCCATACCGTAAATGAGTCTCGACATATTTCATACTAGAGAGAAAGGTTTCATTGAAATCAAGAATATTCATTTACATAGACCTGAAACCGAAAACGTTCATAACGTTTCCAGCGATTATACGTGTACAGATGCAAGATATATCCTACTTAATTAGTGACAAGAAGACAACTACCGGTACCTGGTAGTATCCACACCCAGTTCCCCAACGTGCGCGCAAGTTGGTCGTGCATCGCCATCGCATTCCTCTCCGTGTGCACACTTCTCCATGCCATCACCATCACAATGACGTCTCCTTACTATGCCACGCAGGGTGGTCCTGTCATAGTCCAAGGCCATGTAGTTGGTGGTACCCCCGTGTCAACATATAGTCAGTTGCCGCCGTTGCATGCGACCAACAATGACATCCATGAATTTAAGCAAGAACCGCAACCCAAACGCTGCAACGATGCGTTCTTCGGATTACTGTTTTACGTTCATTTGGGCGTCATTGCATGGACTACAGCCACCTTTGTGCCGCAATTGTATGCTAGCATTGCGGATCAATACAATTCAAACAGTGGTAATAACAGACGACTCCTTAGCATGATGCCGCGATGGTTGCAAGAATCGGAAAGCGCAAGCGAAGATATTCCCAATCTGCAAATGAATGAAATATTTCTCATTTTGGGGGTCTCGGGTGCAGTTGGTTTCCTCCTCAGCTCCCTTGCGCTGTCCTTTATGATGACTTGTGCCCGTCCGCTCATTAAGGTGGCCTTGTGGTTCAATATCATTGTGAATGGTGTATTGGCGCTACTGGCTTTCATCACTGGCATTATACCGCTGGCCATTCTATGTCTTATAGCTTTTGGCTTCAGCTGTTACTATGCATACGTTGTCTGGGCTCGTATTCCGTTTGCGGCTGCAAACATGGTGACAGCTATTACGGCTGTGCGAGCTAACCTTGGAGTAAGCTTCTTCGCCTACTTTAGTGTGATCTTGACCTTTGGTTGGTCAATGTGGTGGAGCATTTCCTTTGTCGCCACCGTGTTTGTGGTCTCAGGTTGCAACGCAGAAACTGATGAATGCGAGACGGAACCGAATGGTCTTCTTGTCTTCCTGTTCTTGATATCGTACTTTTGGTCCATTCAAGTCATTAAAAATGTTGTTCACGTGACTGTGGCTGGTACAGTAGGTACATGGTGGTTCACTCCTCAAGAGGCATCATCCTGCTGCAGCAAGGCTGTCACGGACAGTTGGTTTCGCGCCATGACCTACTCATTTGGTTCTATTTGCTTTGGAAGTCTGATTGTTGCCATCATTCAAGCAATTAAAGAAGTCGTCCACAGCATGCGAGAACAAGAGGATTCCGGCCTCGCTTGTCTTGCGGAATGCTTGATTGGATGCATTGAACAATTGGTTGAGTACTTCAACCAATGGGCCTTCGTCTTTGTTGGTCTGTATGGTTTCTCTTTCATGGAGGCTGGAAAGAATGTTATGACGTTGTTCAAATCCAGAGGATGGACTGTTATCATCTCTGACATGCTTGTTGATTCGGTGCTCTCGATGGTGGCCATGGGTGTTGGTGTTTTGACTGGCGTCATAGGTATCCTCGTTGCGCAAGCGGCTGGTATTGATTTGAGTCAAGGGGTGGTTGCCATTCCTTTCTTCCTCGGCTTCCTCTTTGGCTTCGCCCTCGCAGCGACCCTTTTCTCAGTTGTCAGTAGTGCTGTCAATACAGTCATCGTTTGTTATGCCGAAGCTCCTGCCGAGTTCCAGCAGAACCACCCTAGACTGTCAGAGGAAATGCGCGCGGCCTGGCGTCAAGCATGGCCTAATGAGTTCAAGTACTGATTTAGTGACGCGAACCTGGAATTTGTATATTCATTTGGGAGCGGCTCGACGTTAAATTCGCAAGCATCAATTATAGTAGATCTGTCTACTTTCAACGTTGTTGTCGTACGTTCCGCGGGATTGCGACGCTGCGTTAGCTCTCATATTAGGCTAGCGTTTTGAGCGCCAGCCCAAAAGATTCGGCACCATGTTTTCTCACCCAATCTTCGAATACAACCACATTTAACTGTGTTACACACACATTTTGCAGTTTTGCTATGCCAGCACATGAGAGCCAAGGGAGTTGCCCAAACGCATGGCTCAACTGAAGCTTATACTTGTCACGAAAAACCTGACAATTGTGCACTCCTTTGCGAACTTGTTAACCTTCCCTATATAAATGTATGCGCCATTTCGCCGAACTCATAGCAGACGAGGTGGCCAAAGCGCACACGCCAAAAAAAATGAAGCGTTGAAGTTAGAAATCTCGTGTCATGTGTATCCGTTGAAGCGTTAATAAATTCACCGAAACCCTTTGCAAATAAACCATTAAGAAAGGTCATCTCATAAAGTTGTAACACTGCACCTTGTCTGGTTGTTGACTTCACCCCACTCCAGGCCACATTTCAACCATGCTCTCCTCATTCACCTCTGCCCCTACGCAGGACGATTCTGAAGTGCAAACAGAGAAAAAGAAGTTTTTCTCTCGCAAGAGCAGCAAGGTCGCGAGCAGTGACAACATGGAATCCAAAGCAGACTCGCGTGACGCCGCCGAGGTGAACGCTGGGACCAAGGAAAAGAGATCGGGCTTGTTCAAGGGTAACAAGAACCAGAAGAAAGCTGTTTACTCTCAATTCAGTGACGACCCCAAGGCTGTCCTTGAGGTTGTGTCCGAAGATGGCATTCCTGAGCCCGCTAACGGTGACGACGTTGTTGTGAAGGTGCAGGTACGTTGCAAAAGTTTGAGAACTCAATACGAAGAAAACAGTTTCTGACCATCAATATCTCCATTTCAGGCTTCCACTGTCACGTATAATGATTGCTTGTTCCGACGAGGAATGTCATTCTCACTCGTTGAACCTGTCTGTTGCCCAGCTACACCTGGTGTGGATGTGATCGGAAACGTTGTTGCCGTCGGGAGCAACGTTACTGAATGGAAAGAGGGCGATCGTGTGGCCGCCTTGGTGCAAACTGGTGGTAATGCTAGGTATGCCGTGATTCCTTCCAAGTCCCTGGTTGCTGTCCCTCGCAGCTTGGATAACTCCGAAGCTGTCTGCATGATTTCCATCTACATGACGGCCTACCAGTCCCTCAGGCTTGTTGTTGGTAAGGAGCGAACTTTGAAAGGCAAGCAGGTCCTTGTCGTTGGTGCTCTTGGTCCTACTGGCCAGGCTTTGATTCAAATGGCCAAACGAGCTGGCGCGGACAATGTGTTTGCGACAGCACCCACTACCATGCATCGCTACGTTCGGTCTGTATTGGGCGCGACACCACTTCCCATGGAACCGAAGGAATGGTTGGCTAGTGTGAACGGCAAAATGGATGTCGTCATGGACAATGTCTGCCAGGATGGTTTCGAATCATCCCGTGCTGCCCTTTCGGACAAAGGCACTTTGGTCTGCGTGGGTATGTCGGGTCTCCTGAACTCCGAGAGCATGGGTGTCTTCGGGGCTCCACTGTCAGCCCGTTGGGCACAGACAAAGGCATCTTATTTCATGTCTCGCACCCATATGTATGATGTCTTGGACAGTTTCAACAAGGACCCCAAGAAATTCAAGACTGACCTTGAGCACGTCTTCCAGTTGCTTCGCCAACGCGATATCAAGCCGCATATTGCCAAGCGAGTCAGCTTGTCTGAGGTTGCGGAGGCGCATGTTTATCTCGAGCTTGGAAAGTCTCGCGGAGCAATCGTATGCATGCCATGGAAGCGTCGCATCCCATTGACCGCAGTCAAGGCAGGAAACTACGGCATTGATGAGACCGAACTGGAAGACGACCGAGAGTAAGCCTGCAAAGCTGAGTAATGTGTTCGTTTGGCCGATGTCGTACCGAATTGAGCCGAATTGGAAAGACGACCAAGAATGAGTCTGCAGAGCTGCTGCGGAATGATTCTTCGGAATCGATTAGTGCAAAGTGACATGGCACAAAGGTTAACTGCCATTGTGGATGACAGCTTAGATCAATTCATTTTACCTGTAAAGATTATTTTAACGAATTCCTATCTGATGTCCATTACCGTAGTCGGCCCCGACGACTCGACCAGCATTCGCCATGATAGTGATATTGTACCAGACGCGATGAGAGCACATCGCTTTGTATTGCGGTCTGTGAGCAAGGAGTCATTGATTTACAACAATCAAGACGCAAAAGCCAAGTATGACGAACAATTAAAAGTAGAGAAAAGCAATGCTTATTTCGTTGTTGAATTTGAATGTAGAATGGATCGAATCGAATTAGGTTATCAATCACCCATGTCAAC
The DNA here is from genome assembly GCA_022925895.1 of Fragilaria crotonensis. Classification (NCBI taxonomy): domain Eukaryota; phylum Bacillariophyta; class Fragilariophyceae; order Fragilariales; family Fragilariaceae; genus Fragilaria; species Fragilaria crotonensis. Next base: position 65,775 of record JAKSYS010000199.1, on the reverse strand, counting down.
GAAAAGAGTCGAATTGTCCTATCAAAACGTTTCACTCCTGAAGACCCTGATCTATGACATGTTCACTAACATAGAAAGCCGCCCTTCTAGTTGCAAGAGTTGTGGAAACACCTCAATACGTTCCTGCACCAAATTCTTCAGCGGACCCAGAGGAGCCGATGATTGTATCTTGCCACTCAACAAGAGCAGTTGAATCCATGGAACCAGCGCAGACGCGCGGCTAGGTTTTTTAGCCAAACGAGCCGTCAGTTTGTTGAGCAAAAGAGTAGCTTGATCGACGGCGAGTTCGTCAATGCTGAGCTCGCGGACCTTGGCATCCCGGACATCGAGAGCTAACTCCAACATAGAATCGTCGGCGGAGCTCAAGGCTTGCTGAAGCAGATGAGAAAGCGACTCAGTCGTGGCTTGTTTAGGACGGAACTTGATCTCCTCCTCTTCGTCTTCTTGGTCCAACACTTGTTGCAACCTCTTCAACCTTTCTGCAATCGTGGGTTCGTCGGTCTCATCGTCATCCGCTGCTTTTTTCGTTTTCTTCATTGGACGGTCGCTTACCTCCAGAGATTCTCCACCTGCTTGGCCAGGCCCCAGTGTTTGCGTAATACTGGCCACAGCCGGTCGCTTCCCTGTGACAACGTCGAGCCCGTCGCCTTGCTCCTCCTCTTCCTCCTTTGGCAACTCCATTGTTTCTACGATCTCCCCATCTTCAATAAAGGCCATGGTGCACACGGAAACTGCTCCTCCCTTCGAACCCTGCACAATGGCTCGTACCTCTGTGTCACTCGAAAAGGCAAGCTGTACAGTAGAATCGGAGTCCAATTTTGTAAGGATACTCTTTGGCGTCGCCGTTGCACTGGCAAGAATCGAATAAATGGAATGATCAACGAGGAGGTAGTCTCCCTTCAACTGCATTTGCGTGGGAGGTTCCGAAATAATGACTGTAGTTTTCACTTTCCTCCTTTTGGAATACTTGAATTTGACTGGGAGTGGCGACGGCAATAAAATTCTCATTCATGACTAGCGTTGGAGCAGTAGTAGAATCAGCAGTTGCTGCTACTGCTCCTCCCTCGGAAGAATGCAATTTGCACTTGTACAATTTGGTACCAGTTTCTCGCTCCATGACCTTAATGGAGGCACCGCTGCGAACCGCAATCCGTGTATCATGCGCGGCCAGGTGGATTTCATGACGAGCCGTTGTTTGGTCGTGATTTTCATAATCAACTTTACCAGCCTTAATTTTGCGCACCATTTGAAACAATTTTGTCGATGCCGAAGTGGAATCGTCTAGAGAATATTCTTGCACGTAGAGTTTGGATCCCTTGAGAATCAACACCAAGAGTACCGACGATGATGCACCACCTGTTGTCGCAATATCAAGAATCTTGAATTCATCTGTTTCTGGTATGGTATGCACAGCCACGCCCCTCGTAACATTCCATATGACTACTGTTCTAGTCGTTCCATCGTGAACAAGACCGCAGAGAAAATTCGCGGCAAAGCAGAGCGACTGGAGTTGGCCAACAGCCTTGTAGGTGAGTGTCGACTGGAGCGTTGCTGTTCCCTGTTGCAAATGATACAGCGGTACTGCCAAACGAGATGTGAATGTAGGGTTAGTCACAACAGCGACCAAATCGTCGTCGGTGCGATTGCCGCTGTTGCTATCGCTGATGGCAGTGATCATGGCGCAGTTCCAGAAAGTGTATCACTCTATGATAGTTCACTAGTAGCTAGTTTTCGAGTTTGCCAGGAGTTGGAAAAGGCGTGCCAAGGGCGTTGCAGTTTGGGTGGTCGGAAGGTGGGCTGACTTTTGTTGCGGAATTGCTTCTACTTCCACGTTTTGGATTCCGGATGCTATTCTACCAGTGTCCCGTGTCCAATCTCCAGTACGTGCATCCACTTACTTATATCCTTATCCTTATCCTACTACAATACTGTAAGGTGGTGGCAACAAGTGGAACAGTACTTGTTGTACCGGTCCCCTTGTAAAACCTACGCAATTAAGATGTACAGTAGCATCCATACTCCCACTGTTGGATTCTACTTGAATTGACGAATTCAAAATCCCGGCGCGTTGCCTAAAATTTCAAACCTGCGAAGCTGCAGTGACCCCGACCGTTCGGCCGTTGAGAACACTAGCCATGTGACACCCCCCATCTGCACCTGCCAAGCGGCTTGTGGTCTGGAATGTACACAGGTGCTAGTACCGGCTGCAGTATGATTCTATTGTGGTTTTTGGACGATATAGCCACGGCAGGGAGGTCCGTTAAAATGACGTTTCTTCTCGTAGCTTCTACATGCAATTTATACCAAGCAGAGGTGCGTGGCCGGACCTTCCAGCAAGACACAAGCGGCAGCAGCTTGCGTGTGAAATCAGTACATACTTGGAGTACACGCTACACGCATAGGAAACAAGGTTATGTAGTGGAAAATGCAGTAGAGTTCTGCTTTGAGAGAGGTTGGCTTCTACGTCTGGAAGATCCGTGCCTTGTTTTTGAATCACGGGGATTGCCCCGTGTGTGTCAAGACGATTTTCGAATGGCAAGGATCTCACAATCCCCCACCTTTCTCAACACTACAACTATCCCAAGATGCCACCAAAGAAGGAAAAGGCTGCCCCAAAGAAGAAGTCCACCGGCGGCAAGAAGAAGGTGAGCGGCTACATGCTCTTCTGCAAGGAGACTCGCCCCATCATCATCAAGGAAAGCCCCGACTTGGCGTTCGGAGCTGTCGGAAAGGAACTGGGAAAGCGCTGGAAGGCACTCTCGGACGAGGAGAAGGAAGCCTACAAGAAGTAAACATCAAGGTCTTTGATTGCGGGGGGCAAGAATCACACATATCTCAGTACATCCGTATGCACCTACGACCATATGCAATGTCAGGTCGGTCATTGTCATTTGGATCCAACCGAACGTTGATGTTGGGCTGATGCATCGTTTGTAAAATATCATATCACGCGGGTGAAGGGACCAGGGTGTTTGTTACTGTAGTTTCTGACGTAACAGCAATAATAAACCATCGCCGATCATTTGATTTATATTTGTCATTTCGTAATTTGTGTCGCGAGTATCGTTGTGTTTTAAACAAATTCAGATTTTGAATTTGTTTTAAACAGTTTAAAACTGTTTAAAACAACTTTGTTTAAAACAGCAACAGTTCACAGTAGTAAGTACTACAGTACTCCAAGTAGTCAAGGACTCGGAGTAGACCACCAATCAATACGGTTCAAAGCCTTGAGAACAAGACAACAAGGATAACCAAGACAGAAAGGAGCCCTAAGGACTAATCAGCATGAACTTATAATTGCACTTATGCCTGACAATACTCTGCCTTGTTGCATGCAGGTATCCCACCAACTGAATGGTATGGATCCCCTATAAGTGTCCACTGATAACATCCTTTTGTCTCACCATTCTTCTTGAATCAAAATGTATTGAATTGTCTGACATGCATCACTTAACTGATGTTCTGCATTTTGATGCTGTTTCAACCTATAAACAGTATAGTTATGCGATGAGCAATGAGCCTTGTCGATGAAAAAACCGCATCATAACCGTAAAACCATAACCCTAACCTAGATTTCAATTAAACAAATTGTTTTTTTGAAAGAAAAAAGTTGTTTTAAACAGCTGTTTAAAACAGGGTGTTTTAAACAGCAATTAAACAAACACAACGATAGTCGCGAGGCAGGTGCGAGTAGAGCAGCCCGTTCTATACATCGTGCATACGAAGTACACCTACACTCAAAACTCACTCTGCCATGTTGATGCGAGTTGTAACTGCTGCTGCTCTCACTTGAAACAGTCGTTTTCTGTACAGTACACGTTGACTTTGGTATTACAGTAAAAATCCAAGCAGAGCCTGTTTCCTCAGTCGACATGAAATTCAACACTGCTCTGCGACAGCTCGCAACCTACTGTAGCGGGCAGTTATGTTCGCACTAAGGTACACTGGAGACTGAAGTGAGAGCGTAATGGAACCACTGCCAAAGGACGACACAGGTAAGAGCGAGAGTTCGAACTCATGATTAACGCTGTGCCAGCGAATGATACATATAGAGAATCTACGAATTCCTGTTATTGTTACCTCATGACCTGAAAGTGCTGCATTATAGCGCATTCGGAGTATTGTTCTTTGTTCTTGTGATGTTGCGCTATAGCGCTGTAGTCAAATGAAGAGAAATGAGAGCGGTCAAGCGAGTGCGATCTTCTCAAAATTCGATCTTGTTCTGGTTGAGTTTGCTACCTGGTACAAGCTTATGTGCATTATCAGAATCTGTCGATACCATCTGCCATTGGCCATCAAGGTTGAATTGACCTCTATCCAAGTACTGACGTTTCTATTCAACCCTCGACAATCAGTTATTCAACGCGCAACACTCAAGACGAAACAACGATAAGGTACTACCAGCTGCTGGAGTACCAGGCACCTCGATATCAAAATGGCACACCTCCCATCAATCTTCCTTCTACTTTCAATGTGCCTTTTGATTGTTTCTCCGCCTGAATTTGTCGACGCCTTTCCTCTCACAGAGGAGGAACGCGAGGCTGTTTACAGAGAACGCAATTACACTTGGCCGCCACAAGAATGGATTCCGTCAACCTTGTCCAACCTCATGGACCGTAGGATAAAGCAGATCGAGGCAATGGAAGACACCTATGATCGCTACCAGGCCTATATTGTGCTGTCAACAGCAGCCGGAATTGTCGGTCACAATTTTACCAAGTATGGATGGGCCCTCACCAGAGCCCCTGCGCATCTAGTCAAGGCATTGACCGAAGAATTGCACAAACAGCCCTGGAAGGATCTGGAAAACGAAGCGCACCTCAAGCCGATGGGATTGAGATGCTTGGAAAACGACCCCTTCATGGTCGACACAACCCGTGTTAATGAGATGATTCTACACCAACTTCAAGGTCTGCACGAGCAATGGGTGTCCGCCAAACTAACGCCCGTCGTGGCTTTTGGAATGAGAGTGTACAGAAATCAATCGCAACTCTTAATGCACGTTGACAATCCAAATACGCACATTGTCTCGTCCATCTTGCATATTGGCAGTTCAGAAGATGCACAGGAATGGCCGTTGGTTCTGGAGGACTACGCTGGCAACACTGTCGAAGTACACATGACACCCGGGGACTTGCTCTTGTACGAAAGCAGTCGCATTCTGCACGGCCGCCCAACAGTCTTCAATGGAAGCTGGTACACCTCCCTCTTTATACACTATGCGCCAGATGGCTATTGGCCACCTGGCGTCGATGCCATGGACGAGATGCAATACGCCATTCCTCCAAATTGGTCCAAGAACAGTGTACCACTCGACACGTCAAATACAACTGCAACTCCAATACCACCAATTACCATGTTGGGAATGGGAGTCGAAGAAAAGGCATGTGGTGGATGGTGCAATGGTATAAATGGTAAACGCCTCATCCGTCGAGGACCAGCACTCGGTGAAGGCATTTTGGAATCCGCTGGTGGACCAACCTTCCTTCCCAAGCCAGACGCATTTCATGACGAATTGTAGTAATCCAGTAGACGGATACACTTTTCATATCGTACGCTGGTAGCATCCAGGTATACTAAGAGCGATTTGACACATAACGAATCGTTACTATGCGCATAATAATATCAAAACTTGATGGTAACAGGGGTTGAATGCACATTTATACACTACTGTAGTTGGAACGCCCAAAAACGTGTTGGGGCGAACTTCTCATGGTTATGAAGCATCTCGTACAATACACCAATGTGCACAGACTCAGACGACAACGAAATCCACCTCATAGCGCGAGGTTGTCACTGGTCGACACTATTGCTAGGGACTCGCGCTTTAAATCGATTCCCACCAACTCGAGTCGCAAAACGGGAAGGTATCTTTCGACGAGAATGTCTTGATGACGACGGCGAACTTTCGGCGGCGGCAGAACTGGGAGTAGGTGGCGGTGATGTTGCGGGGGAGGATACGTTTGAAGGAGGCTCGGTGGCCGAAAATGTTTTAGGAGAGGTTGGCGTTGACGACTCGACCGCTGGAATTTGCGAAATTTCTGAGAATTTCGACTGAGAGTCTTGAAGTGAGACCCGGCGTGACTTTCGGTGAGCCTCGGTTGGTGACCCTGGCGACAACATCTCGGGAGATGCGGGGGTTGGTGAAATGAATGCCTCTGAGGACGCAAGCGGAGAAGGGGCGTGTGCTAATTTTGTCGTGAACGAGGCCTTGGGAGTGGTCGCATTGTACATATCGGGTGTTTCAGCGGTTGGTCTAAACAAGTCCACCTCTGCATCGTCAGATCGAGAAACGACCAGATGCAAGACATCGGCATTAGATTGCCTAGCATCCAGAGTGCTGGACTCGCCTTGTGTGGTCTCAATAGCCTTGTCGCCCACTAGATTCTCTCGGTCACTTATCACTGAACGAGCAGAAATATCACTCGTTTCCCTTGATTCTTTCTCTCGCTTGCGACGCCTGTGATGTCTACGCTTCGGGAGACCGCGCCGACTGTTGGCACCCTCCGTCGAATCTAATTTCATCGGTTTTCGTTGCACAAGGCCGCGAATTCGATCAAACGTGCTGGCTTTCGAAATTCCTTGCGTTCCGTCCTTGTCGACGGCCAAATCCTGTCGCGAGTTGAGATTTCGCTTTGTGGCAAACCTCTCGAGGTAACTCTCCTTGTCTGCGTTGCGGACACGAAGCTTCGTCCCAGGTTTTTCGGTGCCACATTTTGCTCGATACAGCAATGACGGTTTGTTGACAGGAGGCTCTTCAGTAACGCAAGCCTCGCTGCGACATAAACCGCCATCTTGGATTGAGTCAACACACTGAGCAAAGCTGTTGATGAATTTGCTGAAAACTGGGTATTCTTCCAAGGTCTCAAACGTATCATTGCTCGCCAATGTTGAGGTATGACTTGCATTCGCCTCAATAGAGGGATCTGACGACTCTTCGGATGTTACGGCAGGGTTCGTTTGAATATTGTATCTATTTTTCTTGAGATCGTCAGAAGTGACTATCGAGTGAACACGTCCTTCCGCCTCCACTGATCGAGGGAATGAGCACAATTCCGTAGTAGACGACTCTGCCACCACGATCGACGAGTCTTCCGTCATACTGAGCTGCCAAACGCTGCGGAGTTGTTATGTGCGATAGCGAATTACGTGCATACGTTTTCTTGGAGGTCGTCTAGGAAACTAAACTTAACGCAAAATGGAGCGATTTTGTGAGCCAGTGCAAGTTTTTTTGGCGATGAAATTGGCTTCATTCCGGTCATTCCTACGAATCTTTGAGGTACTGGCCTTCTCGGATGTAAAGACTCGACTTTTAACTTACACATGTTAATGCTAGTACGAGAACTCCGTACTCTGGACACCTGAGAAACTTGTAGTGGTACTTGAGAAAATCTATGGTACTCGTCATATGCGTTGAGGTTACGCATCATTCTATATAGTGCATGTCATAGATTCCCAAACGTCCACAGATGTGTCTCATACCTCGACAGCGGCGAACATACGTTTCATGGGAGTACGAGTACATATACTTTTACTACGAGTACCAAAGTAGACGATACTCGATACTGAATCTACGGTAGACATCGGTGATCGTCGAAAACACCTTCTATACCAGTTACCAGTACATCCATGCATTGACCAGGCACATTGCGATGTATATTCTGAACTCTTAACCAGCTGGAGACCGGAGTATCCCGGAAGTACAAGGTTTTCCATTTAGGTGGATTTTGGATCATTCGTTATTTACAGAATCTTGTAGCCCACCCGCGGCCACTCTTACTATTTGTACGACTGGTAACCAAGACACATAGGTTTGAATCTGTAGGCGTTAGGGGCCTATGCATACGGCAGGACGTTCGTGTTGTCGTTTTTTCGAAACCCCTCAACCCCCTACTAAGTGCTGCGTTTTCTTGACACGTGTCAGTTGTCACATTAAGTGATAGCAAGGGAGCCATTGATCGCCAACACAATTCCAACGTCCAACCAGTTTTTCTGTTGCTGAATGAAAGGACTGTAGTACTCGGAGTATAAATTTACTGTGTACTGGAGTATACCAAAGTACACTACAGAGTACTCCGAGTACCAGTTATATTGATTAGCAGACCCTGTAGTATACTCCGCGCAAAAATAGCAAACAACACCCAGTATGCAGGTAAGCATATCATACCTGGTGGTCATGAGGTTCGAGGTGTAAGGTGTACGCTAGTAGTAAGGTAGAAAGCAATAGAGGCTGTAGGCACGCATCATACATCATACTGTTCATCGGATTCTGGGCAATAAGTGACTAAGGAGTACTCCTTGTCCAAATTTTGACGCAGAATCTAAGATATGGCACCAGGCATGGGGATCTACTTCCGTCGTAAAAGAACAATGTATGCATAGGCATGTGAGGTTTGACAATGCGTGAGTGACTTTTTTCTATCTGATTCTATAGCAGGTTAGGCTCTCATACATGAAGAAACGATGACTACCAATTATTGTACCAAACATGATATACGCCCAACAACCAGGTTCAGTCGACCAAGCTACGCGGCTCTGATTGGTGGACGGTGTTAGTAGTTACTCGGATATTCAACATGTTTGGATGAAGTTACGGCAATGCATGAATCTTCTCAGTGAACCCTAAATAACCCTTTGAAGATATCCGAAGGCCATTGCATGAACGAAACCTTTGTGAGTTTAATCGCAACCTCCGGGCTGATCTTGGAAGACGGGATGGCAGCATTGAGGATTTGCCGTGGTTGCACTGCAACGATTCCAATTTATGAGATCCCCCATGATCGCGTAACGACGTCCCTTCTCCTTCCTTTCGTGCGTGCCCATCATGATGTTATCCTGGTGTTATCGCACGTGCACTGTGAATTGAGGTCACGCACGAGGCAACGGGATCCGACACCGACGCACAACGTGACATTGAAGAGATGCAGCTCACTGCCGAAGCAAGGATGGAGAGAGGTCTCCAATATCGTATTCATGGACTCAAACTACTACAACATGGACTACGAGATCAGTCAACAAGATGCGAGCTTAAGCATAACATCCATCATATGCTCGTTGGCGAAGAGTAACGAGGGACAAGACGGCCGTGATGATCGCAGGCAGCGAGCAACAAAAATATTACAACGCGATCAAATCAACAGCCATTTTTTCTGCCGTTGCGAGTCGGTCGATGGCACAGGGTGCTTCCTCCATTAGCAGCGCAGTGCTGAACTAGAGATCGACGACAAGAATGACTGCGAACCCGTATCGACGCTAATCCTATATAATATGATTTCTGTCGAATGTTCGTTTTCATGCGTCCTCCTCCTCTTGCCGTTCTTGACAGCTTTCTGTTGTTGGCGTCGATGGCCATTCGAGGAACATGGCATTTTCTACAGTGTACATGCGCGCGACGGTTCGGAACGCCTGCCAATCGCCATTTCGCACCATGTTTCCAGCGTCACAATTCAGGGGCGATGATGCATCGGCATCGCTCAACAACGCCAAGACAGCACGGCAGGCACTCACAAGACCCCACGCGGGAGACCATTCCTTTTGCAAAATATCCAAGCACACCTGACCGGTACGAAAATGAACGTTGGGGTGAAAAATCTTGTGGTATAGGAGGCAAGATCCAAGGTAAGGGGTGAGTGAAGGTGTGATTGCACGAAAACGTCGTGTTCCTTGTCGCCCATGTTGGCGTGTCTCACCTTGGTAACAAAATGGATCTTCGGCGGTGCCATTGGATAGTCAGATCCGCATTCGATCTTTAGTTGAAATACGCCTCCTTCATAAGGTGTTTCGGTTGGTCCCAGAAGAAGCGCCGTCCAGAGCAAGATGGACGATTCGCTTGCTGGTCGAAGGTAGACATTGTCAGCTTGTTCACTTTCCCTAGATCGTTCCAAATGTTGAAGTTCTTTACGCAGTCGTTTGACTGCTGCGAGGCTGGCATGAGCCATGGAAATAACGGACTGCAATGATGATATCTAGAACGCCGGTACTAATACTAGAGAGTAGTTCAAATTATCCCTGCAAGTCTGAAATAAGATGAGTTCGGCATCGATGGAAGTCGGCAGGAGGCAAGGATCGTGGTATCGCGGAATGCACTTCAGATTTCAGATAGCGTCGCCGGTACAAGTACTGTCAGCAGTCAGCAGTGCTCCGTAGTCCGCAGTACTTTACTGTACTCAATTTGTGTACTGTACTCAGTGTAGGCTGTAGGCGCACCTGCAGTACAAGCTACTGGAGTTGACAGTCGACAGTATTCGTAGAGTCAAGCAGTACTCGGAGTAGGCGGTACTACAGTACGCGAGTACTGGACGACAGTACCCTAACGACGGTAGGGACGGGCGTTCGGATCATTGGCGAGCGAAAATCCCAGCTTGCTATTGAAGGCGATAGTGTTCACTCAAAACGAGCCTGCAAAGCACTTACGTGTTACCTTGTTTGTCTTCAATCCAGGATACATCCATGATGATGCTGAGGGCATTGAGGACCCAAACAACTCCCTGAAACTGTGCTTCTTCCATTATTGCAGCTTAAATCCCCTTGGGATGTGCAAAGTGTCTATTGATACAACATAGTAATTTGGTTTCTGAAATTGAGTTGCAGCAACAAAATTCACCAAGAAAGTATGCCTGCACCAAATTGGAAAATGTTTCAAGGTCATATGCTTGGAACCAAAAGTTTCCCAGCTTGCGCCTACCCGAAGCAAGAAAATTTGCTAGCAAAACGAGGCAGATGATGGTGCAGGGTGGAATTGTGGCATGGGTGTCATTGCTGTTACGGGTATTGCAGTGCAGAATGTTTGTCACCAAAACATTGAACAAATGACTTTCAACAAGCAACAATTTGGGCCTCAGAAGATGTGGAAGCCTCATGAGGACGATGAGGACTTGACAAAGGAGTGGTTTGCCTTTTTTGGCTGAGAAGCAATTTTTTTGAAGGCAGGCCTTCAAAAAAGACAATTTGATCATGGCAGATTGTCTTACCATTCAGACCAATTGTCAATTCTTTGTAAAATAGGGACTGACTGTAGTGAATGAACTCAACACTGCATACGATTGAATATCATCACATTGCTTCATGATTGCTTGATCTTGTGCTGATGATGATTTTGGTTTTGGAAAAAACCAATAATGCTGCTCAGTGATTGGAGTGGTCCCAGTAGAGTTGGTGGAAATCATCTAACTTCCGTAGTTTTTGGAAAACTTCTATGAATCACAGTTAATGCAGTTAACCGCAGACCGGAGTGAGGTATGCAGTAACTTATCACAGCATCACAGCAGACACCTGCAGATACCTTGAACCTTGATAACAAAATAACATCGGTATCTGACTTTCTCGTTCTTCAGATGACGCAGCAGGCCAGCACCTCGCACAAAAAAACTTGACGATGACGCAGCAGAGTTTTTCACGTATTTCATGTACTTGTACTCTCTATCCATGCATATTGGTGCATTGGACGACTCGACGGGGTTCCGGAACTTTGATTCACGTCTCCGTAGATTCTACACATTTTCATTACCAGGTCAGTATGAATTCCGGAACCTCAAATGGTGCGGTCGGAATCGCGTGTTCGATGATTCGTTCGCACATTTCCTTGTCAATATGTTACATCAAACCATGATCTTCCTTCCCTTGATAACAGTGATCATCTCTCTTGGTTGCTATGTCAATGCCTTTAGCGTCCTCCCCTCGAGATCACCCTTGTCGACGAGGAGCCTCCAACCACTTCGGTCGTCCGCGACAGACTTGCCAGTAGGAAAAACGGCACCGCCCATTCCGACGAACACGGATAGCACTCTGATCAAGCTTGCAAACGATTTCATCTACACAAGTTCTGGTTTTTACAGTGCTGCAGAGCCCTCATTCTTTGCAGATGATTTTGTCTTTCGCGGCCCCTACATTGGTCCTCTTAACAAGAAGGACTACCTCGCAACAATGGATACGTTTAAAATCTCGGAGGCATTACCGGACATCAGCCCAAACGCGTTCGGGTTCAGCATTGACCCTAAAAACCCCGATCGAGTTTGGTTCCTTGTGCGCAACTCGGGCACCTTCACTGGGGAACCTGGAATTGGATTAGGGTACGGCCAGTACTTTCCTCCAAACGGTGCCAAGCTGGAGGGGTGTCCCGAAACCTTTTCTATTACCTTTGATGACAACCAAAAAGTGAAACTCTTGACTGTGGGATACGTCGCAGACCGATTTGAGGGGAACACAAAGGGAAAGGGTGCTGCAATTGGAATTTTTGAAGTGATTGGGCTGCCAATTCCGCCTCCCGGTCTTGTGTACAGTGCGATTACATGGTTTAATAACAAGATTCTCGGTAATCCCGCCAAGACTTGTAGTGACGACGTGCCCGAATGGTGGCCACACAAGGAGCGCGGTGTGGAAGGATACAATTGAACACGTTCGTTCTGTCATTTATGACACGACCTCTTCGGCATGGAAAGCCCAAACGCCCGGAGAGACTCGGAGTAGTGTATGTTCGGGTTCGCTCGTGCATCGAGACTCTGCTAACCCGTAGTAGGCTCTTGTTAGTTTAGGTACATCTGGAGATCGATCAGCAAGGAGGAATGAAAGAATCCACCCGTGTGTAAGGTTCATCCGTCATCATGGGGGAGACTTTGAGACCACTAATAATCTCTTAGTAGTAGTCTAGCGGCTTGCGAATTGACCAGCATTCAGTAACAAAGTGAGCATACTTCCAAGATTTCAAATAATAACATTTCAAAAACTGTCGATGTATGAGTGCTAAATAGCAGCTGCCTGAAAACGGTAAAAGATAGGTTAGAAGTTAGAAGACAATGATTTCCGCTTGTCCCAGGTGCAGTACTACTAGCTGGTACCTGGTATGCATGCAATCAACCGCACGTCCGGGCTCGCAAGAATTTATGCTGTCTACCGTTCGACAGTTGTACTGATACTCGCATCTGCGATAAAGTCTGAATGACTGACGTTGGTCACCTCGAACACTTCGACGGACTTGGTCAGGCGACCAGCATCCGAAGCAGGCGAAGCGCATCAGGGTCGTCAGTCACCCCCAGCAAGCACCCCATCCTCTCAACTCTTGAGTGCTCTACCTTCACAAGACGGCACAAAGATTTACGTATCTAGTAGCGGCTACAGATGACGATGATGAAGCGTTTACTAGTGACCCTCGTCGCAGTTGTGTCTTGCCTGTCATCAGCATCTGCTTTTGTAACACCGTCTGCATCCTCAATTGCACGACTGTCTGCAGTGTCGAATACCGGCAGTACTGCAACGCAATTGGCCGAGCGACGTTGGAACTTTAACGAAGGACGATCACCTTGGGGGTTGGCCAAGAATGCCGAGATTTGGAATGGGCGTGTTGCACAGGTACGTAGTTTACAAAAAGTCATCCTGTAGACATGATGATTCATGAATCATGAATGAATTGTGGCGAACATGATGTGTCGTGAGAATGCGAAGTTGCGTTGGGAGTACGTCTTATCTCTGCCCATGCTTTATTCTGACTTCTTTTAATTCCTAATTGCAATCCCTGTAGATGGCCTTCGTATTGACGTTCCTTCAGGAATTAATTCAAGGCAAGGGTGTATTTCAGGGAATCGCCGAGGGCAACCCAATCAATTACGCCTTTTTGGCTTTATTTGCGGTTTCCACCATTGGACTGACCGCATTTCTAGCAATCAAGGGAGACGACGATTACACTCTGGATTAGGTCTTCAGTTAAAGAATGGTGTGCGAAAGAGTGCGGAGGGAATGATGAATGCGACGTTATTATCTTTTCTCCGAACCATTGACGAATTTCCACGAGGATATACATCTAAATCATAGAAGTCGCGTTGCCCTCGATTGGAGCTGAATGAAAAAAAGCTAATTTAGGTACAGACCAACATCATCCGTTTTCGTTGCTATGCGGTAGCCCCTTCGACAAATCGATCGACCACCACGTAGCGCACTACAAGTGTCGGCTTTGAAGCGCTACCAATAATGGCGAATGACCAAACGCAATTCAGTCTTGTTATTCGTCATATTCAGTCCCTCGCAGCGAAATCAATACGTCTGACGACAAGTTTCTATCGCAACTACCGGTAATCACGAGAGGCGTCCGTGACAAGAATCAGACCATCACTGTATTTCGTTGTGTGCGAGAGGCGCTGTGCGAGAAGAAAATGTGTTTTTCGAAACGTTTGTTGTGCGGGATAATCCGAAAGATCGGCTGACGCACATGCCAAGGCATTCGAACTGTGGTGTTGCTCCAGTGATGCCATATCCGCTTATGGTACCGAATCAGAATTCACAGTGCAGCTGGTTTCATTCGAATCATTTCCGTACCTCATTACCCGGAAGCATCGAGTCCCAGCAAGACTTCTATGTGCGCAGTGCATTCCCCATATCGTAAAACCGCAACTGCTTCCAGAGCCCCGATAATGACAGTACCTTCACAGAAAGCAGCGCGAATGTCAACGATCAATACTTTCAGTGGTGCTACAGTCCATCGAAATTTCACACTATGCATGCGATGCTAACCATACATTTCATTCAGAACAACACGCCTCCATGGCCAAGTACCAGGTACTGTAAAGAATGTCCTTCCAATCCAAAGATTGGATGCGCTCATATACGTCATCAATCGTCATGGTCGATGGATATCGTCCAATCCGATGCTATGTTTTGTTGACAATCCTCCGACGTGGCGCTTAAAAAGAGCAATTTGAAAACGTTCTTGGGGTTATTAGTCAGGTCACTTAGTGGAACAGTATTTATATCTGGTATGTTTTCACATGATGCTAAGGATACGTGATATGACATATGTGTCATTTTTGTAGATGTTGTATGATACACGTACGTTTCTGCGCGCCAGCGAGAACCAAGCATATCATCAAATTATTAACCATATTTTAACCTTCAGATACGTTTTGAAATTTTTGTTGAGCAGCGTTCTTTGCCAGAGCTGCCTCAGCGACGAATCCAAGACTTACCGTTGCGTAGAATTTGTACTGATGATGCAGTGGAAAAAACCGAATGCGAACTTAACGGCGTGCCCTTGTATGCATACATGCCCTTCCTTCGCATTCTGCCCAAGCCACCGGCTCATTGCAGGTATCATTGGGCCATTTACTGCTCCCCTGTCTGCCAACAATCACTTTGAACGCTTGGACAAAGTTGTCATGAATTACTCTCAAATATTGACTTTCCTTATTGTCTCCTTATTCGCTGCTGTGGCATGTGCAGCATGGTGGGAAAAGAATGAAACAAATACGATAACAAATGATGAAAGAAGTGGTAAGCACTGTTGTGTCGTGTACTCGACACTCGTGTACCGTCATGTTCAACTACAATTGCACTCGTACTGGAGTACCAGGGATTTGCAACTTGTCGAGTGAGAATTGTTAAAAGCATTTTGTGATCATCGCCTTCGAAGTGCTTATGACAATACCTCACATTTTCTCCTCCGGCAGTACCGTTTCCAGGAACGGATTGGTTGGATCGCATCGCTTCTCCTTCAACAGCATTCACGGCCAGGGATGGTACTCTGTACTCCTCCGTGTATGACGCGGTCCTAGATGGAGCCGCCCAGGACCATCCTTGCCGGAATTTCAACGCTTACTTCAATTCGATCCTCATTCCGCCTTCAGTGGCGTCGTGGGTTATTACAAAGATTGGAGGGAATCTGACGTGGGGTCATTACGTATTATGTTACATGCGAAACTTCCTCGCGGCGGTCGTTGTGTACTACGGAACGGCCGCCGTTTTCCACTATCATTGCTACATTCATCCTCGTTCCAAGGTAATCTTCGCGAATCGACGACGACCCACTTGGGATACCATGTGGGATCAAATTAAACTTGCGCAAGCTAGTTTAATTCTGTACACTCTCCTCCCAGTTGTCGATGAATACCTTGTGGAAAATGGCTGGACTTTGGTTTACTATACAATCGAGGAAATTGGCGGCTGGGTCCCCTGCTGTCTGTTCGCTGTGTTGTACTTCGCGTTGGTTGAGATTGGTATCTACTGGATGCATCGAACTCTCCACACGAACAAGTTTCTCTACAAACATGTTCACATGCTGCATCACAAATACAACCGACCTGATACGTTAACACCGTGGTGCAGCATTGCCTTTCATCCCCTTGACGGTATATTGCAAGCATCCCCTTACGTCCTTGTGCTACCCATAGTGCCCATTCACTACGGGCTTCACTTTTGCATGCTCTTCTTCACAGCTGTATGGGCTACCTACATTCATGATGCCATGGATTTCAACGTCGATCCAATTATGGGATCCAAATACCATACAGTCCACCATACTCATTACATTTACAACTATGGACAAGTCTTCACGTTCTGCGATCAAATTTGGGGCACCTTCAAGGTTCCTGATGGTCCCACAGGTGTTCCTTCTTCCAAGAGAGCGAAGTTGGAACCCACCAGTCGAATGACCAAGAAAAGCAAGTAATGGAAAAGGAGTGGTTTGTTGATGTCGAGTGCCGTGTTTTTGTCTTTTCGTTGTTGTTGTTGTGTGTTGGTTGACGGGTATCATACCATTACTATAGAGTCATCGAGTATATCAAGACATTTTACAATTGATGTCGTCGAAGGACACGACCTCCTCAAGTACACGTCTACCAGTAGCACAGTAAATACCGATACGATGCAAGTAGAAATGCTGAATAGACTCGTGTGTCCACTCTCCAGTAGGTAGGTACTGCGGTATGCATAGTTTTGTACTGGAGTAGTCGGAGGACAGTACTATTCATATTTGACTCAAGTCGTATGGGATACTCGGGTCCGGGTGTCGTGCATCCCGCATCCCCATCAATTCTGATACATCTGCCCCTCTGTATTGGATCGGCGGGCTTGTGCAGTATGTGAGGTGGGTGACACATGAATTACTTATAGATGTGTCGTGTATTTGTCGAAGCGTATACAAGGTATATAGAAGAGTATAGAAGTCTATAGTGCTGTATAGTGTATACTACCAATTTGAATGGAGATCTGGGGCTTAGTCTCTCGGATTCTTTTCAAGGCTCTCTGCTCTCAGAGCTATGATATCACATTTTCATTGTAGGTAAGCTGAATGGGATGAGTTTTCCTGGGACTGAACCTATCGGACACCGATGTCTTTTCCAGTCGTGGAGTCTCATACACAGTACTGGACTACTGGAGTTGCACGAGATACAACTGTACTTCAACCGACTTGGACCCCATTCGACTCACACAATGCACATGAAACAGGGATGTGTTGCAGACACCCTACACTGTTATTCTCATGACACGAACAAGCAGAAGGGCAACAACAAGAAGTCCCGCTTTCCCGTGTACTCTCTTGTTCAGCAACAAAACGCTTCAACGCACATTGTGTGAGTGGAAGTGGAAGTGTGAAAGATGAAATCAATTCGGACCAAGAAACGGTTTCGCGAACCGCAGAATGAGAATAGGGATGAAGTTTCAGCGGTTTCTACTCTTGATGGTGGAAGTGCAGACAGCGAATCGTCAATTTCATCTCGCTTCCACAACAGCTTGGCTAAACTGTTTGGAGGTGACAGTGGTTCATCACCATCATCGTCCGCGTTGCCTCGATGGGAGAATCCTCGCACTCTCCGGACAATGACAGCGCCGCCAATATCATCTACACCTAGTGCTGCAGATGTCATTGGTCTAAATAAGCTGACGGCAAAGCCCCATGCAGGACTTCCAGGTCCAAAGAGCACTTCTTTTGATCGAAGAAAGCGCGAAGATGCTCACGTCGCTCGACTTCTCAACGAAGCAAAGAACCAACAAAACATCAACTTTGCCTTTGGGAACACGGCGTCTGGTCCAGTTTTGTCGAATGCTATTGAATTTATTCCAAGGTTATCGCATCGTCCTTCATTTAACGGCCAGAATAATAGGAGTGGAGGTGGCCCTGTTGATATCGATAGTGGCGTAGTCTGGAGTGCACCCGACGGAGATGATGCCATGAGTGCAACAAGCCGCAACAGTTCAAGGTCGTTCAAAACGAGAGGCGGAATCGCCAGCTCTCTCAGATCTGGAATGGCCGATGGAGATCACTCGTCAATTATGACTGGAGCAACACCACGCATCAGCAACCTATCACCCCCAGCATTGGATGAGGAGCTACCCAGCGGCCTTCAACCACGTGGCGCTGATGATCACGACGAGAATGATGAAGAGCCGACCGTCAGACTGTGCAGGAGATCCAGGAGTCAGGCTGTGCTGGGGTGTTTGGCAATAGTGCTTGTTATCGCTGTAGTCACTGTCGTCGTGTC
Source organism: Fragilaria crotonensis (assembly GCA_022925895.1). Taxonomy (NCBI): domain Eukaryota; phylum Bacillariophyta; class Fragilariophyceae; order Fragilariales; family Fragilariaceae; genus Fragilaria; species Fragilaria crotonensis. Next base: position 47,533 of record JAKSYS010000199.1, on the reverse strand, counting down.
TCTTGTGACGACCAAAGGCGACACGTCCGCGTCCCCTCAGGCTGCAAGTCCACCTATTCGAGGCGGGGCTGCCGATGAAACGATATCTCCATCACTGAATGTTCTGTCGCAATCACCTTCACTCAGTCCTGGGCCATCAACTCCACTTGGAAGCATCGAACCCATAACATTGGAGACCATCAGCAGAATGCCATCGATCAAGCCTTCGAGGTCTCCCGCCTCTGTTGCAGGTGAGAGTCCAAGTCAGGAGCTATCCCTGTCGCCTACAGCGTTGCAATCGATTCCCCCCTCTCTCTTAATCACGCAATCACTGCCACCATCTGTATCACCTTCAGCATTGTTTCATCCAGACGGACAACCTTTGCTAGGGCAACAAGAAAGCGAATCCTTTGGACAATCCATTTCGCTGAACGGTAACGGAACCATACTTGCAGTTGGAGCTCCCGATTACTATGATGGATTCGGGCAAATCGGGAGAGTTGACGTCTTCCGAAGACAGAACACCGGAGAGTGGGTAAGGATGGGCCAGTCCGTGAGTGGACGCTACGTTCAGGGTCAACTTGGATCCTCGCTCGCACTCTCAGATGACGGGGCGATACTGGCTGTCTCTGAGGAGGGGTCAACTTGGTTGTCAGACAAAAACTTCAGCGTCGTGCGAGTCTTTCTTTGGAGCGAATCTTTGCAACAGTGGACGCAGCTTGGAAATGAGCTCATGAGCGCAGACACCTCTAGCAGCCTCTCTCTTTCAGCAGATGGTAAACGTATTGCGGTGGGATCGCCACTTTCTGGCGCAGAACCTTCAATTTTCTATTCTGGACAGGTGCATGTGTTTGATTATGACGATGCAACTGATTCCTGGATGCCACTTGGCCAATCCCTCGTTGGCTCCGATACGTTTGATCGGTTTGGATCAAGTGTTTCACTTTCACCAGCGGGCGATCGCTTGGTTGTTGGCGCTCCAGGTGACATTGTGAATGGTGGTTATGTGAAATGCTTTGATTTTGATGGGGTATCCGCGTGGAACCAAGTGGGTGGTGTCATTGTCAATACAATCACTCCCCTTCAGTCAGAAGATGGATTTGGCTCCGCAGTTTCTCTGGATGGTGATCGCATAGCTGTTGGATCGCCGCGGAAAGATTCAGATTCTGAATGGTTTGACGCTGGCCTGGTTTCAGTGTATCAACTAGATGGTGATTGGATTATGCTCGGAAATGCGGTACGAGGCGAGACGGATGGTGCTCAGACTGGCACATCCGTTCAGTTGCGAGACGACTACCTCATAATAGGGAGTCCAGGTGCCAATGACGGCTTTGGCACAGTGTCATTCTATCGATACGACGGGACTGATTGGGTTATGGCAAGCCTACCATTGTCTGGAGAATATCAGAATCTGGGATTTGGGGACAATATCGCCAGCGACAGAAATATCACGACTGTAGCCGTCGGCTCTCCTTCCAAAACATTTCAGAGCGGTCCACCCGGATCAGTGAATGTTTTTTCACTCTAGCTTCAATAAGCGTCGTAGACGTGTGATTATTGTCTGCGACATCGAGAGTCCACACTGCTATAGTCCTGGCTTGCTGCCCATTCGTACTGCTTCCTTGCAAAGGGTTTCCAACTTTAAGGTTAGTAGAGGCCAATACATATTAGATCATTCGACAGCTACAGAGCTGATCCTGTGAACGTGTTCTAAATAATGATGATATAAATTCACTACGTATCATCATCGGTAGCTCTGATGTCATTGTGCCACGTTATTCACAACCCTCTGTGAGCAGGCGCATCTCCGAATCCAATTTCCTCTCGCCGAAAAAAAGAAAGCAAGCTTTCATTTCCACACAAACACGCACACGCACTCTGACTCCCATGCATCCACTTTGCCTTTTGTAACTCTAGCAAAGGAGGATCGACACGATTGTCATGACGGCAACTGCAAGTCCTCCTGGACTCCACATTATTGAATCACGGCCCATGGCACTGGATGCGTACAACAAGGCTTTTGGCATTTCATCCTTGGTGTAGTTGGAACAGAATTCCCACGCTCTTTGGGTAGTATCAACTGTGGTTCTCGATGCACCCTCCGAAACTTCGAATGCGTTCAAAAAGGGGATATGGCCAGATTCGTTCAAAAGCAAGAAATTCACAGTTGCATTGTTCTTGCAATCTTGGTATGCATACTCCACGCCAGTTCCGTTGAAAACTTGCGTTGCAGAGTCCGTCTTGCAATCATGGACAGATTGCAGATTGAGTGCCGTGTCTCTGGCAAACTGATACCACATAACATCATCCTTCATTCCCTGGACGAGCATCGTTGGGACGGGATCATAGTAGGAGGGGAATTCCACAAAGCCTCCTGCGGCATGACACGCAATGGCAGCCACCATGTTCGAATACAGAGCGCCCATGGCGAGAGCCGCAACGCATCCATTGGAATGTCCCGTCATGTAGATGCGAGTCCCATCGAGTTGCGCGGTGCCGTTGTGTATCGTGGCCGACGAATCCACTCGTTTCTCAAAGGCAATGTCTTGAACAATGTTTCGAATGAAGATCATGTCCAGAGTGTCGCCCGGTTCAAGCGCTTTATGATCCTTGTAGCAGCAGCAGTTGTTGGTCGTGAACATGCCGCCATTGACACTCCTACCACCGGGGAATGTCATACAAGGATGATCTGCCACATCGGGATCTGTAACACCAATGGGAAGTGCGAGGGCAAAGCAATTGCGCACAGCAGTTTTGATCCATTGATCGAAGAAGGAACTCCACGCGGGACAGGTCTCTGAACCGTGCATATTCACGACGAGTGGGACGTCGCCGGATGCACACTTGGGAACCAAGAGGTAATAACATCTAGGCTTTCCATTCTCCACAGGGTTCTTGATGCAATACTGAGTGATTGGGACCCCTTCGGTGAAGGGGCCATAAGCAATGGTCATCACGTCAGGACCAACATCGCACAATGTATTGGTTCCTGCAATCTTGTCAAAACTCACGGCATAAGACTGATGGCTTTCTAGAAGCAGAAGGAGGATGGCGCAAACAGGCAAAAGCAAGAATCTAGGAGTACTCGTCGTCATCTTCGCACCGCTGTTAAATGTTATACTCGAGTACTCGTATCTCAGAATCAATGGATCGTGCAAGTTTAGACTGGAGTTTGATTTTGTGTGATGAGTAATCATCAGTGATGGCAACAGGCAGCTTTGTTTCCAACAAGTGAAAAAACGTGAACGACAGGCGAATACCGGAATGTGTCAGACTTCGGTCCGCGTACATACACCCTGATATCACGTACAAACCAACGGGGGAAATGTCCCAGGTTCGACGCACTTGTAATTATCCGATCCTACTGCTGCTGTCCTGCCTGCGAAAAATGAACTCCCAGGAACATGATGATAGTTCGTTCTCTGGTACAGTACTACTTCTACTTGTTTCCTTCTGGCGACAATCCAAAAATTTGAAAAACCCTTTTGACAGAAGGCATATACAGTAATAGTATAAAAAAGTGTGGCACTGCAGTGTGTGGAAAACCCACGACTAGTAAGGTTGGAAAGATAGGCGGAATAACATGTGGATCGTGGATCTCTCAAAACTCAAAACATGAACTATAGTTCTACATTTATACAGTGTATCATACAGACAAAACATACATGTATGAATATAAGAAAAGGGGAATACAGGTACTGTATGGGAATATGAGCTACCCGAGGCGCAAAGACAATCACTTCAAATTTCAAATACGAGTAGAGTGTAGGAGTACCTACTACCGGTAGTACCCACGAGCCCGGAGTCTTGGAGTGGTACGACGAATGACAACCACAGACGCCAATAAAGGAAAAGTGGAATCGTGCATCCCAATGCATCACATCATTCATCATTCATCATGTGTTCCATGTTCATGTGTAATAAAAAATCAGCAGAATTGATGTTGACATTTTGCTGACCGGTTGCAACGGACAAGTACGGAGTACAAATGCTGCACTTCGAGCATCCTTGTAGCTCAGAGCTGATACCCGTCCAAGTCTTTCCCAAAACGTTGGTAGTCAAAGCAATCCCTACCATCAGTCGCCAATGACAAGATCCAGAGTCGGACCAACACACACCAAAGCCATTATGGCTCGACGGCGGTATCATCAGGACTGACATTGTGTTTCTCCCTGTGTTCATTTTGCCCGTGACATTTCGATCGCGATGAGCTGCGAACAAAGTGAGAGTCCTTACTGTACATCTATTGTTATTGACTTCTTGATAGAATACATATTCGGAGCTCAACGCCGTTACTATGCTATCGATTTAAACTGGTCGCCGACAAATGAATCAATACATCGTCACTGACATTGTGAACATGACGTGTCGTGAATTGGTTGTTCCTTATGTGCTGCAACATGCTTTCCACGGATTGCGCTTCGAGTGCGAGTGCCGCAAGAGCAGGATAAACTGCGGGATCCTTGTCCTTCATCGCCGAGAGTAGGGGACCACGACCACTGGCAGCATGATTCATGATGAGAGCAGGCACCAGACTGGCCCAAATGGTAAATATGTGAGTTGACGAAAACAACGGAGGGATTAGCGATGATGCCAGCCAAAGCTGAACACTTCTATTTTTGATCGCCGAGGCCTGTTGATAGATTTTCAACTGTGTTGTTACTTCTAATTTGATCGCGAAGACCATTCGATAGATTGTCAGCGGTATATAGGAGGGTTTCCAATAAAGTCGTGGCCTGTGAAAGTTCAATATTGTCATTGGGTGACTGCGATACGTTGTGTCCTTCCAGGTGGACCTTGATTTGAAGTGTCGACCGCAAGAGGACTGGAGATGCCCTAACTGAAGTACTCCAGCACTGATTTCTTATTATCAGGTGCAATTCTACAGGATTCTTATAGCGTTTGTGCTGTCTTTGGCAGCTTCAGGTTGCAAGTCATGGTATGGGAATCCTTAAACCTCATTCATTAGCTCTACATGCATGTCGGAATCTGAGTAGTACAGCATCATCCACTTAGCGAGCTTCTCCAGTCAGTATGTTGTCGACGTTTGTAGAATTCAAGTAAATTATAAGCCCTCCGGCCACTAGGGCCACGACCACGCCGAAAACAAACTCAACTCTTTTGGAAATCCAGCTGATGCCTTCCTTTGCGAGAATTGGATCTACAACATAGTCAGGGAGGTTCGGAACCCTAAAACCAACTGGTGACTCTTGAGCTGGAACTAGTAGATGCTCTTCGTTGGCAGGTAACTCCCGGTGAGGCTTAATATAGAGGACCATGGCCAAACTTGAGACAAAGGTAAGAGTCCACCATATGCTAACCACGACATTGACATCATTTTGTGGACACGCCTCGGATCCCACAACAATAAAACTTTGGATTTCATCAATATCGCTCAACACAAACACAATCGCCACAATCAATGCCGAACCAATGACACTCTCAAGTGCTGGCTTCCCTCCTGCTTCTATTTCTCGGTATCCCATAAAGGGCAAGACAAAGCCGGAGAGCATTGCAATCACATACCCAACAGCTGGCGAAAACGGGCCACGATAACTGATAGGCTTCCACTTCATGAAATGCCAAGCCCGAGATCCGAGGTTCGCGAGCAAAAGCCCTGCCATGATAAAAATTCCAGTGATTGTCATGTATTTCTGACCATCTCCGGTGGCAGCTCCGGCAAAGGCCAACAAGAGTGTGGCAATCTTGCGCAACCAGTCGGAGCCAAGCTCGGAAGTCAAGGTGTGCGCCGACACGGATGGCATGCATCGCACCAACATGCTAACATTGACCGCTGAGAGACTGATTTCTTCTTTGAACACCAATCCCATGATGACGGACAGCAAGGCAGGTTGCAACTGGCCGATGTTGTTGGCAAAGGCACATGGGAAGCTTCGACAGAGCACAACAAAGGCAATCATGGCCTGGATTCCAGAAAAGGATTGCAACAAGGAGGCCCACTCCGTAGCTGGACCAACTGAATGCTCGGAAACCACAAGGTTGAAGAGGCGGCCATTTTCATCTTCGAACAAGCAGCACCTGAGTTTCACGTTGGGTTCCAGTAGAGCGGTGCTGACGTTCTCACTGGCAGCCTTGTCGATAATAGAGCGAATGGCTTTCAGAATATTCGAGGATTCGTGCGTCACAATATAGCATGACACGTTGTTCCTTTGCAAGGTTTCCAAGGTAGCTCCCTTCTTTGACATGCCGGTATTCTGCGCTTGATCGATTTCATCCTGAAGTTTCTGCCGCTTATAGGGATGACAAATCCAGTGCCCATCTTCGGGGTTTACCATACAAACAGACCCTACATCGGATTTGATGCTTTGAGTTGGGCTTGGTGCTTCCTGTAGTGGATTTCCTTGATTGTTTGACATTCTATCTGAGAAGCTTACGTCAAAATCGTCATCGATCTTTGTCGCGATCACAAAATCTTCGTCGGCTTCGCAGTGATTGTTTAATGCAGCGCTTGTCGCTGAGGATCTGTCGCCAATGCTGCGTTGCTTTGGCATTCCAAACGTGGTTGCAACGACAAACCGACAAATGCAAATGCTGGTACCTTGTACTACGGATAGTACCGGTACCGTTGATTGCAGTCAGAACGACCTTACAGCTTTCAGGACCCGACCGTTACATAGTGACATTTTACGTACATATCTACGCTAAGCAACCTTCAAGCCTACTGCTTACACTTGACGGGACAATTCCGTCGATAGTATTGTACAAGTACCAGGTAGCTAGTAGCACTTGATACTTGGACACACTCGTTGCGATATAATATTTCCCCGCATTTTTTTCACACCGTTGAAGGCCGTTGATCCGTATATCATAGTAGCGTGGCTCAGGATTATCGATGGGTATCCTACTATATTATAAATTAATTGTGTGCGTGTGTGCGTGTGTGCGTGTGTGCGTCTGTTACGGAGTATGACCACTCTGGGGTACTGGATCAAATGAATACTGTCTCATACTCGGAGTATATGTCATACATGCATACTGGAGTACTCGGAGTACTCCGTAAGCGATGTCGGTAAGATTTGCATATACGTAGTTGCGTCAGTGCGTGCGTCTGTTACGGAGTATGACCACTCTGGGGTACTGCACTACTTGCGTATAGTACTGAACTGTACAAACAGTACACACAACCGTGCACAAACCATACCGTACACGTATTCCAAAAGTCCGACCAATTGGGAGGTACCCACTAGTTACATATATATACATATACCATTTCTGAACCGTATTATACCATGTATAATACCACATGGTATAATGGAAGCGATTAGAATGCAAGGAAATGACGTCAACATTTTTGTCGCAGAATCTGACTTTTTGGAATCTTCATTTTAGCGCTTCAACAGGAGCCATTTTTCAAGCAACCTTAGTCAAAACTTCGTCATGGATAAGGAACATAAATCTGCCCGACATTTGTTTGAACAGTAATAAAAATCTTCGCGTGTTGATGTGATTATAAGATTGATTACCCAAAACTTCCGCCACAATTTACCACAGTTTTAACCTTTTATGGTCCACACCATGGTTCGTTTGTTTTTGTTGCTTCAATCCCTGTTGCTTTGTCAAAATCCTCTTTCATGCTCACATGATGCTCTCCATTCGTTGTCCTGCCTTTAGGATCCAGACGAGTTAGTAGTTTCCTACAAAGCCTGTGGATGCTTTTTAACTGCTTTCAAGACTGCGATGTGGATTGGGTCCCTCCCATTCAATGGACACCTTTGCTTACCTTCCGAAGATTTCTGTGCCTCATTGGAAACGAAGCACGACCTGTTCGAGTACACTACTAGTTCCCTATACAAAGGCCCCATGAAGTTTATTGTGCGCTTCAGTCCATTGCTCTACCCTACTGTGGGAGGATTCGGCAAGGATTCTGGAGGCCAAAGACTTATCACTGATTTATGCCAAGCCGCCAGATCCCATGGTAACTGTGCCCTGATATCCAATGGAAGTAGTGCTAAAGCCTGCAAGGACCAACGTGTTTTGTTGTGCAGTAACGGCCGAAAGTATCATCATCGTTTGGATGGTGCCCAAGCCGATGCTTATCGTGTGACAACCTATATTGGTGACAGAAAGAACTCTCGTGGTTCCAATAACTCAGGAAAGGCATTGCGACGACGTAATTGCACCCAACGCGATACAAGGTGCACTTGTTCTGCAAAACTTGTCATCCGACTGGACCAGTACAGCTTCCATCTAGTCTGTGGGGTCGGAGACAACCAGCATAGGGGTCACCCACCCATGGATCGTAACGAGATAACCAATCGCAAACGTTTTCTGGACGCTCCTACCCTGGAAAATGCAGCTGCAATGGCTGCTGCCAATATCCTGCCCTCACAAGCTGCATTGTTCACCCGAAGCAGTACTGGTGAGCTATTTACACGCGGACAGATGGCTTATGTTCAAGGTTTTCCCGAATGGCACAAGATTTAATGGATTCGTCACCTCAGGGTGCTGCACTACCCTCTGATATTTCACCGTCAGACAGTATGCTGAATTATCTCCAAAAATTGGCGCATCATTTGTCTGTCTGTATCATAACGGGAATACGAAAGAAATTCGTGGTCAAAATCGCAAGGCGGCACGAACCGAAGGCAATCCTGTTGATGATGGGGTTAATCTAACCAGCCTTTCCATGGTGACCACAATGGAAAGCGCCCCAGCCCATAAGTCTGTACCTCTGGAGGTCACAGAGACTGCCGATTTCAAGGAATATGCCCAGAGAAGTAGGCACTCAGTCGGAGCAAGGGACGACCAGGACATTCTTATTGCATGTTGCTGGGTGTTGCCAGATGGTAGACGTCTCTTTCAAGCCTTTCCAGAAGTCGTTTGCATCGATGGGACGCATGAGACAAACAATGAAAGCAGACCCTTGCTTACACTTTCTGTCAAGGACTCGGACGGAAATGTGATGGTAGTGGTCAGATGCTTTGCCCCAAATGAAAGATCTTGGTTGTTCCGTTGGTTATTTCAAGAAGCCCTTCCTCTGCTCTTAGGTACTCAAACATTGCGGTTGGTTAAGCTTGTCATGACAGATGGCGACTCCCAAGAAATGGCGCAGGTCGACTATGCCATTGCAACGTATTTTGTCAATGCAGTTCGTAGTCGCTGTGGATGGCATCTTGTTCATCAAGGCTGGAGACGAGAATGTAGAGGTTTAGGCTTTCAGAAGGGCAAGAGAGATGCTGCAAGAAGTCAGGTGAGAGTAATTCAAAACTGGCTGTATAGCTGGATGCGCCGCGGGGTAGATTCCAAAGAAGAATATGAAGTGTAAGTCAAATTATTTGGGTCTCCACATGTATGTCGTTGATTGTACCTAACATGATCAATGTGACTACAGAAGTAAGGCCCTATTAATTGTTTACTTGAAGTCAGATGTTGTTAAGGCCATTTTTGGCGATGATGGTGGAGAGAAACTGTTGGACTTCATCCGTGGTTGTATCATCCCACATGAGCAAAGTTATTGCTTCTACTTGCGGAAGGGCGTTAGGCACTTTGAGACCACTACGAACTCTGGTCATGAAGGGACCAATCACGCCATCAAATCTGGTCCTTCCCGTGTACTTCCACAGCATGCAATCGACAAATCGGCCAAAATTCAGCTGGATATGGATTGTAACAAGTTCGACCTCTATCGTCGTGATCTAGCTACCGTGTTGCTAGGAAGAGCAACCTGGAGTACCTCCATGACTGTCAACGACATAACTCTCCCAGCAGAATTCATGTTGAAATTTGCTATTCGGGAGTGCGAGAACTATGCGTCTTGGAGAACAAGCAAGGACAGGTGGCTTGTTGTCAGGTCTGTTGAACGGGAGGTGCATTCATTGGTACCCCGTTTTCATAGAGTCTACACCGTTACTTTGCATTCTTTTGAGGATCGTGGCTGTCTCCTGTGTGACTGCAAATACTTTGAATGCAATGGCATGGTTTGCCAGCATTTGGTACATGTAAAGATGTACTATGCGGCCAAGTCCATGATCACTCACCACGACATTTCAGTACGTTGGTGGAAAGCATATCTGTACTTTGCAATGAAGAATGTCCACGATTGCTCATCCACTGAGGCCGACATAAAAAGAGAGTTGGACTCACTTCGAGGAAATGAGTGCCAAGGACCTACCTTCTCAGAAAAGATTTATGACCACACAGTTTCATCATTTTGTCGTGTGTATCAATTTGGACAGAATTCGAATGATACATTTCGGAATGCAACAGAACGCTGCCTAGCATTACTTTTCAAAAAAAGACTCTGTAATCAACCGGGTAATAAACTACTCACGGGATGAGGTGATGGTTGCCCTTAAGCACAGTTCAACAAATGTTCCCATCTCCATGTCCCAAGAAGTTCATTTGCAGCATGAATTGTGTGATGACTGTCATGATGGTGGCAGTGGTGACAATTACCATGACGATGATGACGATGATGATGCCTGGCTCATCGAATCCAAAGTGGATAGTGATTGTATTGACTTTGGATCACGTGTTCACCACCAGGACGAGTTCCCGGATTCGTTGTTGTACAATCCATACGACATGTTCATGCCAAGAGTAAAGGAGCTAGTGAGTATTGTTGCGGCATCAAAAAACTGCCGAGAGCGAGGACTAGCGGTTGAGGAAGCTCTTGACAAGCTTATTTCTGTTGAAAAGGCAAACCTTGCGTCCGAGAAACCACCACCCATCGGGGAAGTGGTGTCATCATGCCCTGTAGGCAAAGTGAAGAAATCAAAAGTTTCTGCTTGGTGTGGTTGAAGTGATGTCACGTCATAGATGTATGGTAAACATTGTATTTCCGGCGCTACACGTTGGACATACTTACGGTAGTTGCGCAAAAAGTAACACTAGTACAGTACGATGAGGACTATTTGGTGTACGAATTTTGATCTTCAAATAGGCTCAAATGGACAAGTAACAGTATGACAGTACGAAGACGACTATTTGGTGTACAAATTTTGATCTTCAAATAGGCACGAATGGACAAGTAACAGTATGACAGTACGAAGACGACTATTTGGTGAACGAATTTTGATCTTCAAATAGGCACGTATGGACAAGTAACAGTATGACAGTACGAAGACGACTATTTGGTGTACGAATTTTGATCTTCAAATAGGCACAAATGGACAAGTAACAGTATGACAGTACAAAGACGACTATTTGGTGTACGAATTTTGATCTTCAAATAGGCACAAATGGACGAGTAACAGTATGACAGTACAAAGACGACTATTTGGTGTACAAATTTTGATCTTCAAATAGGCACAAATGGACAAGTAACAGTATGACAGTACAAAGACGACTATTTGGTGAACGAATTTTGATCTTCAAATAGGCACAAATGGACAAGTAACAGTATGACAGTACAAAGACGACTATTTGGTGTACGAATTTTGATCTTCAAATAGGCACAAATGGACAAGTAACAGTATGACAGTACAAAGACGACTATTTGGTGTACGAATTTTGATCTTCAAATAGGCACAAATGGACAAGTAACAGTATGACAGTACGAAGACGACTATTTGGTGTACGAATTTTGATCTTCAAATAGGCACAAATGGACGAGTAACAGTATGACAGTGCGAAGACAACTATTTGGTGTACAAATTTCGATCTTCAAATAGGCTTGAATGGACAAGTAACAGTATGACAGTACGAAGACGACTATTTGGTGTACAAATTTCGATCTTCAAATAGGCACGAATGGACAAGTAACAGTATGACAGTACAAAGATGACTAATGCAATGTGCGGGATGTCAAACAGTGCTGATACGATGGATTGAAAAGTAACATTTCTTCCGGCCTCAGTGCCACGGCAACCCCTTGTTGACTTTTCCCTGATTGATATACACCTTGAAAACCTCATTTTCCAGTGTTGCCGGTATCATTCTGTAAAACCGTTTCATGTTTTTTCTGACGCCAAGGTTGGAACTGCTGTTACTGTGCCCCGAGTCACAGATAACAGTGACCTGTTTTGACGTCCTCATGATGGTTTCCTCGTTTAACATGTGCATTCCACAACCGTACTCCTCATCAATGTTTTTTCTGACGCCAAGGTTGGAACTGCTGTTACTGTGCCCGAGTCACAGATAACAGTGACCTGTTTTGACGCCCACATGATGGTTTCCAAGTTGATTATCACAAGAAATAGGTTTTTAGCATTTTTTGGGGATTGAACCCCGGACCTTGTTTCAAAAAACAAGGTTTAGCCTACTAACCTACGCATTGCTACTAAAATATATAAAGTCTCCAAACAATTGGCGTATGGAGTCTATTTGAAGATCAAAATTTGTACACCAAATAGTCCTCTTCGTACCGTACTAGTGTAACTTGTCGTATGGAGTCTATTTGAAGATCAAAGTACACCAAATAGTCATACTGTTACTTGTCCATTCGTGCCTATTTGAAGATCAAAATTTGTACACCAAATAGTCGTCTTTGTACTGTCATACTGTTACTTGTCCATTCGAGCCTATTTGAAGATCAAAATTTGTTCACCAAATAGTCGTCTTTGTACTGTCATACTGTTACTTGTCCATTCAAGCCTATTTGAAGATCAAATTTGTACACCAAATAGTCGTCTTTGTACTGTCATACTGTTACTTGTCCATTTGTGCCTATTTGAAGATCAAAATTTGTACACCAAATAGTTGTCTTCGTACTGTCATACTGTTACTTGTCCATTTGAGCCTATTTGAAGATCAAAATTTGTACACCAAATAGTCCCCTTTGTCCCGTACTAGTGTTACTCGTCCATTTGAGGCTATTTGAAGATCAAAATTTGTACACCAAACAGTCCCCATTGTACCGTACTAGTGTTACTTGTAATTATCCAACTGGTAGAAAAAAATCCACTAATGTTGCCGTGTTGTACTTGTGGCAGCATTACTGGTAGAAAAAAATCCACTAATGCCGCCGTCGTGTACAAGTGGCAGCACAGGGCTAAGTATCATATGCACACGTAGCAATTCAAATTGTTCGGTTATCATAGACCAATGGAGTGTCGTATCAAGTATGCTGTTCCACGCATAACAAATTTCAAAAATTAACTGGCTGGCGTGACAGAGGGTGGGCAGGCGTGTTGGAAAACCCTTGAAAGAAATGAGAAACGAAGATTCCGTGTTTTCTTTGGCCTACGCGTGTCACAGGTGCTCTACATGATGGTCCCACGCAGCTTCATTACTGTGACGAAAATGTTGACGTCATTTCCTTGCATTCTAATCGGATCCGTACAGTACAGTATTGAGTAGAACAGCACGTGCAGTACACTGATTATATGATACTGATCATACTGTTTCACCCGAGGGCTAGTGAGGTGAGAGCGAAGGTGTTATGTTAGGAGATCAACAATAGTTCTAGCTACCAATACCATCAACTACATGCCTCTCTGTTGCTTCTCCCTCTGCCCAGATGCTGCAATAGTTGGCTCCTACGTTGACTAAGCTTTGTGTTGTTGATTGGTACCATCATCAACAGTGTGTGGCTGGTAAACATCCCCATACTAGTGCTTCCAGATCTCAGATTTGGTGTGCATTCTAGACACCTATCTTGTCAATTAGTGCACTTTACCAATACTAGTATTCTGAGTGGCAGAATCTTTGCGGGAAGACGATGCAATTTCACACAAAACAGCTTTCTTTTGATGACGGTTAGAGTACTAGCACGAAAATCAACATAAACCCTTAACCCTAAAGGTTAATTCAATTATACATTTAAATACAATTTCTAGAAGAGGGTGGTATAATACAGCGGTATGTATAATACAGGCGGTATACTTCAATTAAACATACCCATCCATACTCAGGATCTCTCGAGGATAAACGCTTACTGTACCAGGTAGTACAAGCCAGCGACAGTACATCAAACAGACAAACATCCAGCACCGGAATCCCGCTTCTGTCGTGTGTACGCCGGAACTACGAACGATATTCCGTTGGCAACACACCCGCGATCCAGAATCTACAGTATTCGAACGACAGTAAATCGTCCGACAAGAAACTACAGAATTGTCTGATGATGTAGATGGCGATTGGACGACTTTAAATAAGAGAGAAAGGAGAGTCAAAGGAGGACTTAAGATTTAAGATCATCTCCAACCAAGACAAGAGATCCCTGTCTGGGAAGGTTGGCAGGACTGATCTGGAACAAGGAAGTAACTAAAGTAGTTACAATATTTGGAACCAGAATTTAGAGTCAGTACAGTAGTATCGTCAACTTATCTACAGTAAGGTAGAGCTAGAGTACGTGCGTACGACGCTGAAGATATCTGGGATTCTCAACATCAGCCCTTAACCTGTGTGTGAGCTTTTGGTGTACTGTATGCTTCCTACAGTACCGAAATTATACAGAACACCTTCATGACTTCATCAACGATTGACCTCTCTCTAATCAACATCTCAACACATTCTCTACTAGTTTCTATCCACCCGACGGGGTTCATTACTTTTTTGTCGTGCTATGTGGACCATGGCATCACATCGTCCACACCCCACAATGTGCAAGTCCAATTGAGCTCAAATGTGGCAGAAAGGATGCTCATGAAATTGCTGACGTGTTGTAGGCTGCTGATGAGAATGGGAGGATCCAAACAATCTCAAACAAACAAACGAAACCTAATTATCGGGTTATCACCGCCGCCAGTCTTTTGTCAAGACCGATGAGTGTACCCCGTTGTGGCTCCACCGTTTTGAACGGGTGCGACAACTTATCTAATCCTAGTGTCCCCTTGATCCAAACAATCTCAACCATTGAGTAGCAACAGATGCAATATGGATGTTGTTCCATTTTTTGAAACAAAGAGGTCTGGCAGAAATGGTGGATGTTTCCATTATTTTTCCACTTTCCCTTCGAAGATGCATGTAGAGATGAAATGGGTTGGCCTATAGTGTGGCAATTGAGGGTTATTACATTGCATTTCTGGGTCTGGACTGTCACCATTTCATTGAGAATTCCATTATTAACATTGGGAGCAATTAGGAACATCTTGCTTGTAATACCACACTCCATGATGATTTATTTGGGTTATCAGAGGAATTCAATCTGCGTTCATTAGTGTGGAGATGTTCATATTGACCTTCATAATCAACTTTATATTTGAGTACACAGCAGCAGTAATATTTCTACACAATCTTGTTTTCATGGGGGTAATTCCTACGGCAAGTGATGGGGTTATTTTACCCTGGTGGATAGACACTTACAGACTCTTGTTCCTATTAAATGATTCATTGTTGCTGGTGATGATACTGCTGTTGTTGTTTTATTTGTTGTTGTTCTTTATGATTTTTTTAATGGCTCGTGATCCACCGGCAGCGCATATTTTCCATATGCTAGTTCTGCTCCTTGTCATGTTTCAACCTTGCTTAATTCTTGTTGCTGTTGGACAAAAAATCCATTTGATCATCGGAGAATCAATCACAGCAAGTGGCTGCCCGGCATCTATAATGTCTCCGTTGAAGCCATCATAGTGATCACGCACCTCTTTTTTATGATGGCATTGCCATGTCTCCGTTGAAGCCATCATAGTGATCACGCACCTCTTTTTTATGATGGCAATGCCAACTTCTTTTGTGTTTGCACCATCATTGTCATCGGCTTCATCGCTTATTGTCCCGCGTCATTGAAGCTGACCAGAACAGCAGGTAATTCCAATTCTTCCCCTGTCTCCTTGCGTCCTCTTTGAAGCGGATGTTGCAAGAACATCTTCCACTTATCTGACCCGCTTGTGAAAGGTGGCATCCAGCTTGCCAGCACACTGACACAGATTCAGCTCAAGTTCCTTGAAAAACCATATAACCGTAAACCACTAGGCCATCAACATCAAGAACATTGATCATGAACGATATGATTATGTTTAAAAGCAACAACAAGAAACATCACTATGAGAATTCCAATGGAACTGATGATGCTGACAAAGACTATGTGCATTGTTTGTTGAGCTGTTTCTCCAACGCAGATGACAACCCAGCTGAATATGTGAGCACAAAGGATACAATTGAAAGAGTTGTTTCTATGGAAACTCATTTGAAGGTTGTCAGTGTATGGGAAGGGGGAAGGGGCACTGTCCTAGTGGTGACCTTGGCAAGACTGGTTAGTTTAACCCATTATCAACAGGATTGGTGCCTTGGCTTAGCCTGGCCATGTTGACCACCCTTTCTTTCATGCGCCCATTATAGTAGAGGCAGACAAATGATGCACCAGTTTGTTTGTGGAGATTTGGCATACTGTCTGATGGAGACATTTCAGGTGTTATGGCATTAAGGTGTGGCAAATACATTAAATCATGTGCCATTCTTGAGAAATCATTGACATGTTATTAGCTCACCAATACTGCTTCTTGTCAACAAAGCAGTTGCAAGGGCTGGATATTGGCAGCAGCCATTAATATGGGATTTCCGGGTTGGGAGCCATGGGTGGGTGTGGATTGTTGCCTCCAACCCTGCAGACTACTATAGGACAATGTAGTGTACTTGAACAGGTTGTTCTTTATTTCTGATGAAACACAGAAATCTTCTGAAGGAAAGCAATGGTGTCATAGGAATGGGAGGGTACCAATCCACACTGGTGTGCAGTCTTGAAGGCTGTTAGAAAAATGTCCACAGGCTTTGACAGGAAACTAATAGCTGTTCTGGATCCTACAGAATGATGAATGGAAGGATTTTGTCAGCATCACAGATTAAAGAAAGCAATAGTGACTGAAACAATGAAATAATGTTCATTACCGCTTGAAAATGTGCTCCAGGTGATTCTAAGACATATTCCGTGATGTCATGTCCTTGCATTCTAATCCCTTCCCTTTCTGCCTTTCTCCCCGTGACATTTCAATCGCGATGCGCTTCAAAGTGCATGCTCGTATTATACATCTATTGTTTTTATTGATGGAATACATAATCGGAGTATTCATTGTGCCCGTGACATTTCGATCGCGAATTGCTTCAAAGTGAGCATTCGTGTTGCACATCTATTGTTTTTGATTTCTTGATAGAAGACATACTCGGAGTACGACTCCGGTATGTGCTATCGATTTAAACTGGTCGACAACACTTGAATCAATACCTCGTCGCTGACATCATGAACATCACGTGTCGTGAATTGGTTGTTCCTTATGTGCTGCAACATGCTTTCCACGGATTGCGCTTCGAGTGCGAGTGCCGCAAGAGCAGGATAAACTGCGGGATCCTCGTCTTTCAACGTTGAGAGTAGGGTATCACCACTAACACTATCACAACCGGCGGCCAATGCTCGTGCATGGTTCATCATGAGAGCAGGCACCAGACTGGCCCAAAACGTGAATATGTGAGTTGACGAAAACAACGGAGGGATTAGCGATGACGCTAGGCAAAGCGGAACACTTCTAGTTTGATCACCAAGACCAGTCGATAGATTTGCAGCGGTGTATTGAAGTGTTTCCATCAAAGTCATGGCCTTGGAAAGGTCGATATTGTCATCGCGAAGTGCTGCATCCAAAAGGATAGCTTGACAAGCGGCGAGTGCGTGCGGATGTACAACAACAGGTAGATCCTTCTCGTCAACTACAACCATTGCATTATCTCCTTGCCGAACCTTCATGATAATAATTTCTTCCTTCGTATCAAGAACTAGACTTATCGAAGTGAACGACGCCAAGACAGCAGCACTCGTGGACGGAAAGAGATAGAGTTTTTCGTCACCTTGGCGTGTCTCAACAGCGGCTTTTGCCAGATCCATGGCAGCTCCAGAGCCAGCACCAATAATAATGGACGCGCCCGTTCTTTTCTTAAGTTTCTGAACATTCTCAATATCAATGGAGGTACAGAACGCCGAACGAATCTGCGTCGTAAACACAGGTAAGCCCAGCTGTTGTTGGCCATAAAATTTCAACCCGTCGATCGAAGTCTCAATCGTTTTCTCCACAACTCCTGCTTTGGACGACTCTGGAAGGGACGATATGAGCAGGATGGGTGACTTCGATAAGTTATGTTCTTCCTGGCGGAAGAACCTTTGAAGTGTCGACCGCAAGAGGACCGGAGAGGTCATGGACGAGTTGTTCGTTTGAGAGGTGTATGTGAAATATGTGTGCGAGGTGTGAGGAGTGAGTGATGGGCTGAGGCTGATGAGGGCTGAGGGTCCATACTCCATACTCCATACTCCATACTGCATACTGCATACTGCATACTGCATACAGTGAATGAGTACAGTACGACAGTACACTGAAGGCGTGCTCCTATCACACGGAACACGGAGAACATTTCAAATGTTGCCACAGGGTAGGTCTGCTACTACTACCAGTAAATACGAGAAAATTTATTCTGTTCAACCCCACTGAATTCAGTCTAAATGCACTGAATTCAGTTTCCTTTTCATAAATCCGATTTCTTTTGATCTCTTCATTTGCCTTGCTTATGCCTCAGTACACGTTTGAAGTCACATTCAAGTAGAATACAGGTTATCAAGATGCGCGTTTTTGGATCGGTATGCATAGTTGTTGAGATACGATCTTTTAACCCCAGTGCGAAAATTCCGTGCGACAAAAAAGACGACAAAATGTTGAAACCCAATAACGGAGGAACAACCCACAACCATTTGATTCTGAAAAGTGCGATCTGTAATGCTTTTAACCTTCTTCCTACATCTGTGAGGATAACTTCCTAATCATGATGCTCGCAAAGGTACAACATTGCAAACTTCATCAATTTTTTTTCGGAGTTCGCACGAAAAAAAGCTAGCATGCGACAAAAAAAAATACGACTATTGAAAAATTAACACGAGGAGACTCGCGGTGATCACATTGACACAATGATGTTCAGTCTTAAAACCGCCGTATTGGAGCTCTCCTTGGTCTCAGCGATCTCCGAAGTCTTCGTGTTACCACAGGAGTAATCCGAGATCGAACTCTGCGAGGTGGCTCCTCGTTTTCCTGAGAAGAATCATCTGGATTCACTGAACCTCGATTCGGAGGTGGTGGTCGGTTTCGATGCGGATGACGTGAACCACAGCATCCATCTCGGCTGTGCAATAGTCTACCAATGATCTGCTTGTATGAAATAACTCATGGCAGCTCATGCCGTTGAAACGCTTGACACGACAAAGGCTGACCATGCACACAGGACACATGAACTTCGTCGTACGACCATGCCTGCAGTGCTTCGGATCTGGTTGATCATGCCTCTTTCTGCAGCACCAGACACAGCTTGTTGGTTTCGATTCCACTTTGCATAGAACATGTGGCAATGACTGGTCCAATCGTCTTTGAATCATCTCGCGACTTGTGAAGTACAGCTCGCGCTTGTTGTATGTAAAAGACCTTCCGCTTGTGTTCAGAACACTTCCTTCTCCCGTCTGCTGGATGCTGATACCACCATCATCTCCTCCTTCACTGTCGCTGCTGTCATCACCTGAAACCTCGAGTGTTAGGTCTTTAGCAAGAGAACTGCAGAACTTTGAAAAAGACCCATACAGCTTTCGGTGTGCCTGGAATGCAGCATACAAATTGCACCCATCACTTAGCAGGAATGCAACAGAGCGACTGAGAATGTAGCTCTGATATGCATTATAAACTCGAGACATCAGAAGACGAAGCCATATGTGTGCCAATGGTGAGAGCTGTGCATGCCGAGCATGGCAGTTCTTCATGTACCGCGAGAACACATCAACAGGACCTTTGCTTCGATTCCACATTGCTACAATGGTCGGAATCAACATGCGTCCTGCTGGCAACGGTCTGCCCCGGGTCTTCACAAGATTATAGATTGCTCTCCATAGTTCCAACGTATTTTGAACAGTGTACTCGTCAACTGCATGCCTCAGCTTCATTCCTCCCAAACACGGTAAACGACCATGAAGTACCCAGGAAAGCTCACGATCATGTACCTCTTGCAATGCACATCGATATTGCTCAACCACCTGCTCATCAACATTCACATGAACAACACGAATTATCTTGTGCAATGATGCCACCACATAGAAAGCATGTCGCAGATTGCCACATGCAATGCCATGCAACAATTGACACCTGTACTCGGGCTCAGGAATCATTCGTTTAAAGTCGTCGTTCGTAGGAGGATCCGTCATAACAACATAAATCGTTGGACACGTGCCGTAGGTCCTGGCCAATGCGGTCTCTTTCATTACTGTTGCGGGGGTGCATTTGCTCTTGATCTCCACTATGAAAGGAATACCTTCGTCCTCGCCAAATATGTTTTCGTTCTCCGCAACTGCAATCGCATCGGGCGAGAATGCTGCATAGAACATACCTTTTGCACATAACAAGCCATATTCCCTGATATGTGTCACAACGAAATCGCTTTCCTGATCAAGAAACAGGGAAGTCTTGACAATACATTTGACTCATTGAGGGTACCTTCACGCATTGAGGTCGATGAGGCAAGGGCGACATAAACCACTTCTCCAGAAGAAGTTCCAGTATTGGGCATTCCCCGTTTGACTGATCAGATCCTCCCCATGAAAGCACTCTATCAATGAGAATTGTTTTGCTCCCTGTCACCAGCAGAGATTTCGCTCGGCAAATATCTTTTAGGTGTGCAACCGACAACCCCACTAACTCATGTCTACTGTAAATCCGATCAGCCACAGCCTCATTTGGAATGAGTTCATTCGAGCATTTCAACCCAAGTATTTTACAGCTTGACAGGATATTGTGCGACAGCTCCCCTCCACTGGTGACACTGGCGGTGTAACGAGCCCGATGCGCATAGCGCTTCCATAGTGCAAGAGCAGTGGTTCCAGTAATTCAAAACTGACGCTGGTTGAACCATTCTGGAGATCGTTGCGTATCTGTCAGCTGCTCAACATGGTCTGCTTCAAACAGTCTAATTACTTCATCATCTGTAGGTTCTGGAGCGACATCGCATCCTCGTTGTCGGGTTACAAGGGTAAACTTTCCCGGTCCGTACCTGTCATCAGTCGTTTGCATGAGAACCACCCGGCCTAAGCCGTTTCGACTGGCCAGTGCATATTGATGTGTAACTCTTGAACCATTTCTTATCGCCTTCGTAGCCCAATAATGGGCTGATGCACCTTTCTCTGCAATAAGCCGCCGGTCTGGGCCCGGATGTTGGTCGTATGTAAAAGGGAACGATCGCATTCTCTTTGTTGTTCCCAAAAGCATAGCTCCAACCGACACACTCCACTGGTTGACTTCTCCATTCACTCCACCATATCCTCGATCCCAGAAGAAAGTGTTGCCATCGAGTCGGATTTGCGATTCGGATGATACGCCTGTCATACTCCTCTGCAATATTTTCACACAGTCCAAAGTTGACTCACCCCGAGCTGCAACATGCCCGCCAATATACAAACCAGTGACCACTGACACTGCTCCATGATGAATGACTCCTAACCCTTTGCAGGGTTGTTGATCTGTGAGAACCCGTGATTGATGACCCTCTTTGATCGCATCCGAAGTAAGTCATCGTCCAAACCAACTTGGGTCACTCCTGCAACAAAAGCTAGCTCTGACCCAGTTGAACGAACAATTTCCATTGCTGCAGCCATTTCTCTGTCATGCTGCATAGGAGGTGTCCAAGTTGATGCTGATTCCTGCCTTGAAGTGCCAGACCGTGACAAAGCCTTCAAGATCTCTCGGTATCGAATGAGGTCCATACCCTGTCCTGCAGATGGAAAATTTGCTCGCTCATCCATATCAAAGTACAACGAAGGGGAGACTCGGTAGAATGAGAGCATCAATTCAATCCGAATGAAGGCAAGTATCTCTGAATTCGAGACGGAATCCCGAGATAAGTTCTTATTGATGAATTGCTTGATATGTCCCAGCAAATTAGCATCCATCCACGCCTCTAAAAAACGAGCAGGTTCAACCTTCCACAGATTCCTGACTCTTCCGCCAAACATCTTGGCTTTCAGACGGTTAAGGACAATTGGTACCTCCTGGCGGGCCACCTCCAGCAGATGTCGGTCTACTACATCGATCTCGATAGTTGTCTCAAACTCTCTGATGAAGTTCCATTCTCCTATCGGTTCCTCATCGTCGTCTGCATCATCCAAATCAGCATCACCAGCTGAACCAGACATCAAATACATCATATCCTCAAGATCAGAGTCACTTTCATCGCCACCATCACTGTTGTTTGACATGATTGAGGGGACCTTTCAAGAGCAAGAATTGATTTCTTGTTGATGCAATGGCGGGTGCTTGTTGTTGCTGCGCACTTCAAAGTGCACATACACCTCTGTATGAGGGTCTACAGATAATACCTACCGTATGTAGAACCTACAGTGTACAAAGACCTGAACTTTTAGTACGGAGACAGGGTGCACAACTGGTCTCTGGAATGCATGCAAGGGGCAACAAGCGAACTTCAATTGTTGGCATCAATGAGAATCGCTGAAAAACATTTGTCGCACGAAATTTCTCGCTAGCTTTTTCGTAGGACAAAAATTTTGGGATATCCCAAAACTCGGAAGATTTTTTGTCGCATGCCATGCGACAAAAAATACTGGGGTTTACATGGTCTGGGGTGAGAGCACAGTACTGTGTCTCCAGCACTACTAACACTACCACACTGGGAAGCGACAGTAGCACTATCGAGGGGGTACCAACGGTCCCACACTATCGGCATTTCGTGTCGGCACCGGGCCACGAAATTTCGTTTCGGCATCTCATATCGGCATGTCATATGCGGACATACGTGCCGGATACGGACACAACCACGATTCACCGTTGGATACCGAACCGCACATCAACGTGAATTCGCCGATCCAGCAAGCTGGAGTGGGAAACTTTGCACACATCGAGCCACCATCGTGAATCAACTGTGCCATCCCAACCACCAAGCCAATAGCTTTAGCCCCTAACTGTTTAATTTTCAATGGCTCCCATGGTCAGCTTTGCAGGAGAACCTGCTTCTACTAACAAGTGGACAGAATTTTATGCCCGAAACCAGAACGACGGAGGACCTTTTCAGGTGCTTTTCGAGACAAACATGGAGACGATGGCCAGGAAGACAGAAGGGCATCTCAACAGCGTCGCTAAGCTTACGGAAACAATCACCGGGAGCGATTATGGAAACATGCTACTAGTCCCAGGAAATAAAGGGACAATGCAACTCATCCACCACGGATTTGCCTGCAATACCGAAACAGGATTCTCACTCGCGTTCGCGCACGGAAACCTCGACGACACCACGACATTCAAGACCGTAGACCGAGACGAGTTAGTCTCCCCCGCCTTGGTGAGCAACGAAGGCGGAGACGTGGAAGGACCCGGTAGAGGAGGAGCCGCTGTCCCCTCCCTGGACAGCATGATGGCGGCCGAGTCACCGGATGAGTTCGCCGAGCTCGTAGCCGAAGGCAACCAAATCCTAGAGAGACGACCCAATCACTGCCTCATCACCACTAGCACCTTCGAGGAAGTCGGGGGAGCCAAGCTGGTCTCCGCCAAGGACCTCGCATTTGCCATCATCGAAGCATTCCAGATCGCGGCGGCCGACGACGACGTGATCAGCACGGAGAGAGAAGCGGAGGCCGCGGGGCTGGAAGACATACTAGCCCTCTTATGGGCATCGGAACAGGGAATGCTCAGGGAAATCCGCCTCGTCGACGTCCCCGAGAGTACTATGATGAGTCACCTAATCCGGGGAGTCAGGGGGAAGCTCACAGGGGCCGTAGCCCGCCCCACAACAGGAAGGACGGTCGCGGGAAACGCGGACGCCCAGGGAGAGGGGAACGCGAGCATGGAAATGATGGCGGCCTCCTCACAAAGCATGGTCGCCCTCCTCAGCCGCTTTCAGGAAGGAGCCGACTCGGACCGACAGAAGAAGGAAACCGAGAAGTCGATCCTCAAGACCATGGGACCAACTCAGCGCGGACTGTTCACTTCTCTCTGCACCGCGCGGATGAGCGTCGAGCCCACGATGACGGAGTTCATGATGAACCTGACGACGAGCAAAACACCTCAGAAGGCCATCAACCTCATACAGTCCGAGACACGGGATTGGGAAGGAACCTTCTCCGTCGGCGGCTTCCACAAGATGCTGTCAAATGGTTTCCTCTCCCAGGACCCCAACAGAGCAAACCCGGGCGGGTTCACCATATTCATGTTCCACCCGAAGACAGTCGACCTTGGATCAAAGGGAAGCAGGGGCGGAAACGAACTCCTGCGAGAGTACCTGGGGATGGACGTGGACGAAGCGACCCTAGAGTTCTACATGAAACAGGGTTTTTACACCCCGAACACGCCCCACGACCTGCGAGTGCAGCTCCAGACCGCGCTCGACATGCTGGAACTCTTGACCTGCGACGGAACAATTGCGGGCAAGGGCCTAGCCTACGTGTTGGACGCGCGTCGATGGGGACAACTGACCACCGTTCTCAATGACCGATTCAAGTCGGAGACGGACTTTGGCGCGAAGTTCTGCTACGCCCTCGATCGACACCTCCAAACCTTCTTCAACAAGGTCACCAGGTGGGAGGACATAGCAACGGAAGGACAATCCCGGTACCTCACCAACAAAGCAGAGGAGTTGATCGAACGACTAGAAGACGGCCAGGGACTGAACGTCGTATTACCGGTCGCGTTGAGCGCGACTGCCACGACCGCGGACAAAACCAAGCGCGTGGGGACGGTCGCGACAGGAGACAAAGCCGCAAAGAAGAAAAAGCCGACCGCAATCGCATCGCCCTCGGTGGTGCGGGACGCTGTCGCCCACTCAAACACCGCACCCGTCGCCGCCTGGCAGCTACCCGAAGGGATCGACTACCTGGACCTCTTCGGCACCAAGATGCCCGGCCTAAAAGGGTGGCCTGTGCTATTGGACACACGTATCTCCAAGCAGCTCAACAAGACGCAGAAAGCCCCCATGTGCGTGCGGTTCCAGTCAACGGGAAAATGCCAACAGAACTGCTCCCTCGCCCACATCACCTCCATTGACATGCCCGATAGCGCTCGCGAAACCGCGACCGCACGATTCAAGGTCGTCTACAACACCTGAAGGCGTCGGCCATCGGTGCCACCATCACCCGACCCCGATGGCCCACCACGCCTATTTTCCACCCACCCACCCCGCTCGTCGTCCTCAAACGTTCATTCAATGGCTCGACGGACACACAGGGCGGAACCAGGGCGGGAGCCGGACCTCAGTAAGAAGGCCGGAACACAACCAGCAGTCCACAGTATGGGGACTGGTGGGGGGAACAGATCAGCCAGTAAGGCGGCACCAGGGCATGGCGCGACCAGTAAGGCGCGAAGCCTAACCAAGGACCAGTATGGCCCAAACGAGAACACCGCCACACCGGCAGGATCGACAACAGGCGAGGCGTGCAGCCTGACAGCCGGGGACCAGTACGGCCCCCAGCATGGCGCGACACCGCCGGTCGCCAGGGCCGATATGGCCCACAAGGGGTCGGGAATTCACTCGACGAAAGGCGGAAACCAGTACCGAAACGGGGGAAACCCGGCCTCGGAAACGACGTTCATGGCGGACGCCGCGTCGGCCCGGCGGTCGAGGCTGCGGTACGAAGGTACTCTACAAGCAGCCCGGAGTACTACCGAGGTCGCGGTTACCACAGACGCCGTAGAAAAGGAGACGAGCCAACCTCAACCAGGACTAGCGAAGCTCCCAACGTACCAGACCCCCGAGTCGACCGACAAAGGGGAGGGCCCAAAACCAAGTGGCCACCTCACGACGAGCGCCGCCGAACGCGTTAGGAGCGTCCTCAGCCCCGCAGCGCGCCTCAAACAGAGGCAGACCACCAGCCGCCGAGAGCCCATGATTGTCACAAAAGGGGAGGAGCGAAACGCCAAACGCCTCAGGGAATCGGACGTGAATGATCGGGAAACCTTAGGTGAGTACCCGAGAATAGTGAGTTCGTACGGAGACGAAGTCCACCTGCCGAGCGACGCCGCGCTTTTCTTCCGGGAGCCACCGTGCGGCCCGTGCGATGAGTTCAGGCCGCCAGCCTGGTTTCTGGAGGCAATCAAGGCGATCTGTGCAGCACCCTCGGAGGTGCCCACAAAGTCCCCAATTCGGTTCGAGGTCTCAGAGGCTGCGTCAGCGCACAACGCGGAGTTACTGAAGTCTTTCGACTTCGATCTGGGCCGCCTAATCCAGGCGTTCGACTCGTCGACCATCGGCTTCGGGTCGGAGTTTCGCAAGGTCAGCGAACTCCGCCCACTCATTGGACGACACCCCCACTTCCCTCGACTCGAGACTCTCCTCACGGAAGGAATGCAGTACGTTTTCGACAGGGAGCTGAGCTCCCAGGAGAGGGGAGACGAAGTGACGGCCATGCTGGCCAGGGGGAATCACAAGTCGGCCCAACAGGAGCAGGACCGTGTGGGAGAGCTGCTGGCCAAGGACGTCACCCACGGGTTCACGATACCGATACCGATTGCCACGGTTCAGTCGATCCCCGGAGCCATGGTACAGCCACTTGGACTGGTCCAGCAGTGGACGGTCGACCAAGACGGCGCGAGGAAGGCCAAGTTCAGACTTACCCAAGACCTGAGTTTCTCAACAGGGCGCGGGTCGGAGCCGACCTCCATCAATTCCCGTATCGACATGTCGGCCTACGTCGACATGGTGTACGGATGGTGTCTACCTCGCATCGTCCACTTCATCGTCGCCTTGCGTTCGCAGAACCCGGCACTGCTAATACTCATAAGCAAGTACGATTACAGTGACGCGTACCGACGCATTGCACACAGCTCAACCGCCACCTCGCAGACCATCGCAATCAATGGAAGCACCGCCTTCCTCTCGTTGAGGCTCACCTTTGGTGGTTCCCCCAACCCACCAACGTGGTGTATGTTCTCGGAGCTGGTCACCGACTTGGCAAACGAAATCGCGCAGTGTGACGAGTGGGACCCAACCGAACACAGGAGCCCAGCGCAACCATCAACCCCCGAACCCTTGCGACTCCCGGACCATGTCCCCATCGTCCAGGCCCGACGGATGGCAATCAACATCCCGCCGACCAAAGCCGGAGGCCGAGTCGATGGGTTCATCGACGACCTGATAAACGTGTTCCTAGACACCCCGGCGAACTGCCTCAGACAACCGCACATCGTGCCACTCGCCATGCACCTGACGAGCCGCCCCCACGCGGGCGACGAGCATGAGCCGATACCTCGCAGACCGATTCTATCCATCCCAAAACTCATCGCAGAAGGACGACCAGAGGAGGTCCAGATCGTGCTTGGGTGGAGGATTAACACGCGACTCCTCGAGATCTCCCTACCCGACGACAAGTACCTCGCCTGGGTTGAGGACATCAGGAAACTTAGGGCCGCCGGTCATTGTCCGACGAAGGAGCTGGAGACGCTGGTGGGACGGTTAAACCACACCGCCTATATCATCCCAAACTCCCGCCATTTCATGAGCCGAATCAGGATGGGACTCGAGTGCGGCGGAGGGGGGCGGAGAAAGAAAGTAGGACCCGAGGCACTGGATGACTTACTTCTTTGGGAAGGGTTCCTCAAGCACGCGAATCAAGGAGTACCAATGAACCTACTGGTTACGAGGGAACCGGACAAGATCTGCTGGTCGGATGCTTGCCCGTATGGACTCGGAGGGTACAGCCTGTCAGGACGAGCCTGGCGCCTCCGAATCCCGAAATCCAGTCCAATATTCGGACACCAGGGAATAAACAACCTGCTCGAATTCTTGGGAATGGCTATTAATGTCTGGCTTGCGTGTCGCGAGTCCGATGGGGGGGAACACTGCATCCTGGCAATCGGTGACAACACGTCGGCGATCGGGTGGCTCCACAACTCGTCCCGCCTGGAAACCAGATGGGAAGCACAAAAGGCCCACCTCCAGGTAGCGAGGAAGATAGCCGAACTGCTGATCGAGCACAAGTGTTGCCTCGCCTCGCAACACCTGAAAGGCGAACTCAACGTGGTCGCCGACTTGCTATCTTTCGCTGGCGACGACTCGCGAGGAAAGAAACATCCTATCGCAGCAGACATGCCTGCAAACGACGAACTAACCCGCCGGTTCCTCACATCGTATCCATCTCAGGTGCCGGAGAACTTCGCTATCTCACAGCTACCGGAAGAGATACTATCCTGGACCACGCAAGTGCTGCGAGTCGCAGAGTCATATTTGACGGTCGGCAGGAAAGCAGCAACGAAGCTTACGACCGAACCTGGAGACGGTGGATTGGGTACTGCCGTCACGTTGGGTACGAAGATGACCCCTACCTCACTCTGTTATCCGACAACGAGCGAGACCTCTTCCTCCGGTCATTCCTCGGCTTCTACAGAGAAGCCGAATGGGACCCAGGGGGGAGACCTAAGGGAGATCGTCGCGAGCCAGTGGTCGCGAGTACTCTGCGCAAAACCGCAAGCAACCTGGCTGCGGCGTTTCGGGGCAATATCGGGAGCAGCCCCCTGCACATCAAGGGATCCCCGAACATGCGACCTTTCGTCAGGGACTGGCTTAAGGCCTGCGACAACACCGACCCACCGAAACGAAAGCAAAAAGCCGCGACACCCCAGCTCTTGCGGGCACTGTTTGAGCAATCAGGTGCTGGAACGGAAGCAGGACGAGACACACGCGAAGCGGTCGTTGCCGAGATAGCGATCGCGGCTTACTTCTTCGCGATGCGTTCGTGTGAGATCACAGCGACGACCACCCCAGGAAGAACCAAGATCATACGTCTCAAGTGCGTAGTATTCCGAGACGCGACGCATCGGGAGATCCCCCACTCATCAAGACAAGAGCTCCCGATGGCCCGCCGAGTAACGGTCACGTTCGAGAACCAGAAGAACGGGCTCAAGATGGACAAGCGCACCCAAGAGAGGACAGGGGACAGTGTCATGTGTCCTGTGCGGAGGCTGGCATCCCTAGTCCTGCGGGTACTGGACAGAATCCCGGGATCGGAGCAGGAGACACCCATCGGGTCGATCCAGCAGACGACGGGAGGAACCCGGGTTATCACCAGCATAAAACAAAAGCTACTGTGCTGCCGCCTATCGTTGTGACAATACTCTAAGTCTCCTAATCGTCCGTCCGTCAACCAAAGTTTTCGTGGGTCACGCTTCGGTTCTCAATGGGTACCGGTTCGGTTCGCTTTGCGTCCGCCTTCTCATAATTGTTTTGCGTCATTGTTCCTCGGACACTGTCGAATGTTCTGTGGAAAAATGTCGGGAAGCGCAATCGTAAGCCGAGCTACGACGAGAACACAAAATGGGTGCATCACCAAATCTACATATTACACGATATATATTCGGAATTCATTAACATGGTTTCGGTACATGTTCTACATTCAATCTACACAGCTACATTTGAAGAACAACAAAAGAACAAAGAATGATGTCAAAAGAACAAGAAGAACAGCTCTCATTTGATCACTGCTCTCATTCAATGGTTCTCATTTCATTCTTTTGCATATTTTACATGTCTCACAATTAATCAATAGTTCATTCTTACAAGTCTAAGTTTTCGATCTACTAATTCGTCGAGCCCTTGTTCGTAGCCTCAACGCCGCGAATAAAACTTTACGCTTCCTCTGCGCTAAGTAATAAGACAAGTGCTGTTGTTTGATCAATCAAACTAACCTTCAAGCTTTTCAAAGTCAAGTGCTTTAAAGTTTGCATCAACTAGGTCTCCCAGCAAGATCTACCATGGCTGCTCAACCAGCTCCCCATTTTGCATTGGCTCCAGCCTTTGCTAACCCTGATGTTCTCAACTACTCTGAGCAGGCTGCTGCCAAGCTCTTCAAGTCTGGTACTGAGTCTTTGTCCATCAAGTTTGACTGCAAGCCAGAAAACCTCCAGCTCTTCTTGGATCAAGCAAGGGATAAGTCCATTGTCTTTGATTGGCTCAACATCTTGAACATTCCTATTCAAGGGGATGTGGCATTGTCCAAGGACCTCATTGAATCCTATGGAGAAATTTCCTATGAAGATGTCAAAGCTCATGCCCTCACCTATATGAATGAGGACTCAAGAGAGGCTCAAGATTCCTTCATGCTTTATCATTGCCTCATGAATTCTTTGACCGACGCCGCTCAGAAGCAAGTCAGAACCAGAGGAAATGTTCATCCCTTCATGTTTGGTGGAAAAAGGTTCAGGCCCCCTCCTCCTCAAGGTCATCATCATGGTGTCACATGTGGATACCAGAGCTACCATCACCAGTGTCAGGACCAAACTCTCCAGTCTTGATTATGCAATGAGGGAACAAGATTCTGATATTGAAGCCTTCAATGACTATGTTCTTGGTTTGGTCAGCAAGCTCCACGCCAGAGGACAAGAGACTCAAGATCTCCTGGTCAATCTTTTCAAAGGATACAAGGCATGCAAGGATGCTGAGTTTGTGGACTACATCAAGAAGAAGGAAGACCTTTATGAGGAAGGAGGTGAAGTCAACTACCAGCAACTCATGGATTGGGCTCTCAACAAGTTCAAGACCAGAAAGGAGTCAGAGCAGTGGTGCCAGAGAACTACAGAAGAAGAAACCATCATTGCCTTACAGGCCCAAGTCAATAATCTCATGGTCCATCAGAAGAAACCTACCTATCCAGCAGGCAAGTCCAATGGAGATGGAAAGAAGGACTACAAGCAGGGATTCAACAAGAAAGGCAAGGGTAAAGGCAAGCCAAGGGCAGGTGACTTTCCAGCATGGATGACTACCTCTCCCAAGGTTGGTGAGAAGCAGAACAAGACTGTGGAAGGCAAGGACTATCATTGGTGCCCTAATCACAACAGATGGACCAGGCACAGGCCCTCTGAGTGCAAAGGGATTGGTTTCAAGGTGGCAGCTCCCAAGAAGGATCAAGGCAACAAGTTTGCAGATGCCAAGCACAACATGAAACTCTCCAATGCCCTCGCCGCCATCTCTCAAGATGACGAATGATGGGGAAGCCCAATGGACTGCGTGTTCATTGGGCCATGGACTCTTCAATGGTGGAAGAGGAGGATGGCAGAGCTGTGCATCCTTCTCCTTACCTTCATGAGTACCATTGTCCAGGTGGTTCAACAAGTGTGGGACCCTCCATGTCCAAGCAAGAAATCTGTGAAGACAAGTCCTTGGAGGCACTCCCAGTCGCCGTGTCTGAGTATGTCAAGTCTTGGATGCATGATACCCCTGAGGCTCAGCCAAGGTCAAGAACCAAGGTACAATGGATCAACAATCGCCCAGTCGTGAGGCGCCCTCAAACGCGCGTGAGAAAGCAAAGCTCTGGACGAAATTTCAAGCCCTACAAGAGACAATGGATTCCCTCAGAAGGAAGATGGTCAAGGGGCAAGAAACATTTCAGTCAACTGGAATGCCTGACTGCAATCATTGCAATGAAGGCCAAGCAGACCCATCAAGATGAAGTGGCAAGGTTTGACACTGATGCCAGGGCAATCAGGATTGACAACTGTGCTTCCTATTGCATCTCCAACGACAAGAAGGACTTCATCACCCCTCTCAAGAAGGTCAACAAGAAACTAAAGGGGTTGGGTGGCACATTGGCTGACATATACTCAGGGACCATCAAATGGTCAATTGAAGATGATGATGGAGTTTCTCATGATTGGGTCATCCCAGATGGGCTCTATGTCAAGGATTCACCTTCAAAGCTGTTATCTCCACAGCATTGGGCCCAGACTGCCCAAGACTTCAAGCCTTTGCCAAGAGGCACATGGTGTTCAACATATCATGATTGTATCCAGCTTCAGTGGGCTCAAAGAAAGTTCACCAAGACAGTGAGGTTGGGTAGGGACAGTGGCAACATTGCAACCATGTACACTTCCCAAGCTACAAGGCTTTTCCACATTCTGCAACATGTGTGAAGTGGAACTGGATGAGGATGATCCTATCATCTCAATGGTCACCCATCTCATCCCTGATGATGAAGACTGTGATGAACAAGTTTATCTCCCAGAGGCAACAGATACCTCAACTCAAGGGGTGGATTGGAATCAAACTCCAAATACACCAGTCTCATTTGACCTCGATGCCAAGAACCACCCTGACTCGCCAGCAATCGTTGAAGATGAAGAGGATGCTACTTTCCAAGAGAAACCTGCTGCAGAATTCCTTCGCTGGCATCACAAGCTGAATCATATGTCAGGAGCCAAGATGCAAAGCATGGCCAAGAGTGGTTTGCTCCCAAAAGTTGGCAACATGCCAAATCCCAACTTGCACCAGTTGCTTGTATGGGAAGGCCACCAGGAGACCCTGGAGAACCAAGCCCAAACTTGGACAACAAGGTGGCAAGCTCAGGACAGCTAGGAGCCCGGACAGTGCATCAGTGTTGATCAGTTGGAGTCCACAACTCCAGGGCTCATTGCCCAAATCAAGGGTTGGCTTACCAAGAAAAGGTACAGGGTGGCAACAGTCTTTGTTGATCATTTCAGTGGTTTGTCTTACATCCACCTTCAGAAGTCAACCAATGCAGATGAAACTCTTGAAGCAAAGCTGGCATTTGAGAGGTATGCATCCAAGTTCAATGTCAAGATCAAGAGTTACCAAGCTGACAATGGCAGGTTTGCAGAGAACAAGTTCATGGCAGCCATCAAGGAGGCAGGTCAAACCATCACTTTCTGTGGGGTCAATGCCCATTTCCAGAATGCAGTGGCAGAAAGGAGGATCAGGACTTTACAAGACCAAGCAAGGACCATGCTCATCCATGCTCAACACAGGTGGCCCAAGGCAATTGATGCTCATCTGTGGCCCTATGCCCTCAGGGTTGCCAATGAAGTTCACAACTCTACAGCTTCCTCGGGAAGGAAGACCTCAAGTCGCCGTTCGAATTGTTTGCCAAGTCTGAAGTCACTCCAAATCTGAATCACTTCCAGCCTTTTGGATGTCCTGTCTTTGTCCTTGACAACAAGATGCAATCTGGAAAGAAGCTACCCAAGTGGAAGTCAGATCAGGATGGGAGTCTACCTGGGAATGTCCATGCAGCATGCAAGGAGTGTGGCTTTGGTTCTCAACCTCAAGACAGGCCATGTATCACCTCAATTCCATGTCACCTTTGATCCCAAGTTTGAAACAGTCAGGCACTCATTGGGAAACTTGTCTCCACCCTCAGATTGGCAGAAGTTATGTGGGTTCAAAGCCTCATCCACTTCCAGGCTTCAAGACATCAAGCAACCAGCTCAAGCTCAAGGTCTGCAACAGGGTGTCCCATTCATGGAATTTGATCTGGAACCTGGAGAATCGGTCAATGAGGAGAAGCACAAGCATCTCAAACCCCACTTCCAGTTTCTGAGGGAGAACAGGATCAAGAACCTCAAGTTCAACTCAGAAGATCTCCAAGACTCAACAAGACCTCTGATGAACCTTCCAACAAGCCAGAGTCCAAGGTTTTTGATGTTTGGTACAACCTGGAAGCCAAGTTGGAGGACCAGCTTCCTTATCATGTGGCCTTTGAGACCATCAAGGTGGATGGACATTGAGGAGAGCTGCATCCCATGCTTGCTTATGCCGCCTCCGCGGACCCCGACACGATGTACTACCATGAGGCCATGAGGGAGCCGGATCGCGCCGAGTTCATCAAGGCAATGGAGAAAGAAGTCATGAGTCACACCGAAAATCAAGTCTGGGAGTTGGTACCAAGGTCCTCAGTCCCTCAAGGAACCAAGATCCTTCCAGCAGTGTGGGCAATGAAGCGCAAGCGTCGAATTGCTACAGCGTGAAGTCTACAAGTGGAAAGCCAGGCTCAACATTGATGGATCCAAACAAGAGGAAGGAGTCAATTATTGGGAAACATTCTCACCTGTGGCATCCTGGGCAGCCATCAGAATGGTGCTCATCACTACCCTGATTCATGGTTGGTACACCAAGCAGATTGATTTTGTGTTGGCCTATACTCAAGCAGATGTGGAATGTGAACTCTACATGGCCATCCCAAAGGGTTTTGAAGTGGAAGGTGAAGCTCAAGACTTTGTCCTCAAGCTCAAGAAGAATCTCTTTGGGCAGAAGCAAGCAGGCAGAGTGTGGAACCAGCATCTGGTGGACAAGCTCAAGGAAGTTGGGTTCATTCCAAGTCAAGTTGATGAATGCCTATTCTACAAAGGCAAGTCAGTGTTTGTTCTTTACACTGATGATTCCATTTTGGCTGGACCAGACCCTCAAGAATTGGATAACATCGTCAAAGAGATGGAAGCAGTTGGACTCAAGCTCACTGTGGAAGGAGACATCTCAGACTTCCTTGGGGTTCAAATTGACAGAATCAATGACAACACTTTCAACCTTTCTCAGCCTCACCTCATCAATGATGTCATCAAGGAATTGCGCTTGGATGGGAAGAATGTGGCTATCAAGAAAACAACTGGAGCCTCAAGCAAGACTTTGTGCAGGCATTTGGAGTCTCCTCCCTTTGATGATCATTTCAATTATCGCCGAGTCATTGGACAGATGAATTATCTCGAAAAATGTTCCAGGCTTGACATCTCTTGTGCAGTTCACCAAGGAGCAAGGTTTGTTTCTAACCCAAGACTTGAACATGGCAAAGCATTGAAATGGCTGGGCAGGTACCTGGTTGGTTCAAAGGACAAGGGAATGATCTATTCTCCAGGCAACCAAAGCTTTGATGTCTATGTTGATGCTTCCTTCACTGGAGATTGGGATCCAACAGTTGCAGATTGGGATTCAGACACAGCAAGGTCAAGGACTGGTTATGTGATTCTTTATGCCAATTGTCCAGTCATCTGGGCATCCAAGCTTCAGTCAGAGATTGCCTTGTCAACAACTGAGAGTGAATATTTGGCAATTTCAGCAGCTACCAGAGAAGTGCTTCCATTGATGGAGTTGGTACAAGAGATGCAACAACATGGATGTGGCCTAACAGCAACAACACCTCATCTTCATTGCAGGGTTTTTGAGGACAACAGTGGTGCAGTTGAGTTGGCTTCAGCGTCAAGAATCGAAAATGCGCCCACGCGCGTCACATCAACACAAAGTATCATCATTTCAGAAGCAAGGTTCAAGATGGTACAATTTCAATTCATCAAGTCTCAACTGAGGAAATGCTTGCAGATATTCTGACCAAGATTTGCAATGAGGAAATTCACACCAAGTTGAGAAAGCAATTGATGGGTTGGTGATCCAGAGGACTACGTCGAACGAGTGAGGAGTAAAACAAAAGCTACTGTGCTGCCGCCTATCGTCGTGACAATACTCTAAGTCTCCTAATCGTCCGTCCGTCAACCAAAGTTTTCGTGGGTCACGCTTCGGTTCTCATTGGGTACCGGTTCGGTTCGCTTTGCGTCCGCCTTCTCATAATTGTTTTGCGTCATTGTTCCTCGGACACTGTCGAATGTTCTGTGGAAAATGTCGGGAAGCGCAATCGTAAGCCGAGCTACGACGAGAACACAAAATGGGTGCATCACCAAATCTACATATTACACGATATATATTCGAATTCATTAACATGGTTTCGTACATGTTCTACATTCAATCTACACAGCTACATTTGAAGAACAACAAAAGAACAAAGAATGATGTCAAAAGAACAAGAAGAACAGCTCTCATTTGATCACTGCTCTCATTCAATGGTTCTCATTTCATTCTTTTGCATATTTTACATGTCTCACAATTAATCAATAGTTCATTCTTACAAGTCTAAGTTTTCGATCTACTAATTCGTCGAGCCCTTGTTCGTAGCCTCAACGCCGCGAATAAAACTTTACAGCAGTGAACTTCGTTGGGGCCTACGATCAGCGTGTACCAAAGGAGGGGGATCGAGCACCTTCGGGTACAATGCGAGCGACATCGGAACGAGGTCGATCAGATCTGGAGCCGCGATGGGACTCTTTCTGATGAACCAACCGGTGGCTAAGATCATGATCCTAGGAAGGTGGTCATCGGATGCCTTCCTGGATTACATCCGACCCCAGGTCCTGGAATGGACGAACCAACTGAGCGGGGACATGATCCACAACGATTCGTTCTTCGACGCTGCGGATTCCCGGAAGGCAAACCCGACCGACCCATGTACGAGGACGAAGGCGGGAACCCCTCTAGCAAATGGATCGAGGAAGGTGGCAAACCGGATGCACCTGCACCACTGACGGATGAAGAGCGATCTGAGTCAAAGAGAGATTCAATGGCTGGACCACCCAACATCCGGGGAGTTGGAGCTGAACTTACCGTCGAGGAATTCCCTCGACCAAGCCAAACATCAGCCTACCAACCTACTACACTAATAGGGCGAGACAACTGCTCGCCAGCCCGACAGAAAACGACTTGGGCAACCCAAACGGAAACAAGAGGGAAGAACAGACTGGTTTCGAAGTGGCGCAGCGAACAACTTCGTTACATGGTCTGGGGTGAGAGCACAGTACTGTGTCTCCAGCACTACTAACACTACCACACTGGGAAGCGACAGTAGCACTATCGAGGGGGTACCAACGGTCCCACACTATCGGCATTTCGTGTCGGCACCGGGCCACGAAATTTCGTTTCGGCATCTCATATCGGCATGTCATATGCGGACATACGTGCCGGATACGGACACAACCACGATTCACCGTTGGATACCGAACCGCACATCAACGTGAATTCGCCGATCCAGCAAGCTGGAGTGGGAAACTTTGCACACATCGAGCCACCATCGTGAATCGACTGTGCCATCCCAACCACCAAGCCAATAGCTTTAGCCCCTAACTGTTTAATTTCCCCAAGCCCACCCCTGGACCACCCAACATCCGGGGAGTTGGAGCTGAACTTACCGTCGAGGAATTCCCCTCGACCAAGCCAAACATCAGCCTACCAACCTACTACACTAATAGGGCGAGACAACTGCTCGCCGAGCCCGACAGAAAACGACTTGGGCAACCCAAACGGAAACAAGAGGGAAGAACAGACTGGTTTCGAAGTGGCGCAGCGAACAACTTCGTAAAGTTCCGCAAGTGAACGTGAATTTTCATCGTTAAAAAATTATCATGCCGAAAAACAAACGGCTACACCATGGCGTCCGAGCGAAGATCTCGATCGTCAAGACGTTTCTCCACCCATGAGCGATGGATTGTGCAAAGTACCCAATGTATCAATGATTGATGCATTGGGTGACCTTCATCTCATGAAGCACGAGGAGAAAGGTGTCTGCAAATAAGTGCAGGACTGTTTCACAACGCATCACAATGATTTTGACGACGGTCAAATCTACTCTTGCTGTGACCCAATTCTCAAGCTTCAACCAGGAAGGACCGCATGAATTCATGTCAAAAAGACCGTCACAAGACAATCTGGAAGGTGGGGATCATGTGGCTGTTGAGGCTGAAGAGCTTGAAAGCCGTAGACTACTGCCTTTTCCAAAAACGAAATCTCAACATTTTGAGCACAACGTATTGCTGCTGTTGACTACTATGAGACTGCTCCTGAAGCCTTACTGACCCCAAATGACAACATCACGAAGTGTCTTCAAATTCTTGGGGAAGCATACGCGTAGATGTGAGAAGAAAGTCAGGGTGAGCGAGGTGCAGCCCACTTTGGTAAGAACTGCGGGCTGGCTGATCCGTGTCTGCTGCACTCTACCTTGCAAGACATTGCTTTCTCACCAAATTTTGCAGACAACTAAACAAAAGCACTGCTGTAATTGTATTGCAGTTATTATTGAAATCTTTTTGTATCATGCGAGGTGTTTCATTAATGTATTGGCACGCTTGTTGGTGATAACGGAAGGAGAGTTCCCGGAGGAGATTGTGTTGTGCAAAGGACTTTCCTGACAACCATTCTGTTTCACTTCGATCCCCGTCGCCAAGTTGAAGACCTTTTATAAGCTCAGAAACTCTTCAATCTCATCGGAAGATTTACCTTGTGCAAAAGACTGGATGTTCATGTGTTGCTGCGTTAGGTTGTGATGGCGCTCGTGAACGTGAATGCAGGGCTTGTCGAGGCATTTGTCACAAGGCCTGGTGTCGCACTTAGACAATTTGAATTCAATTGCAAGCTTGCAAGTATCAACAATCTGAAATCAGTGTACATGAAAGCCGACACAGCAAGGTCAGCATGAGGTTTTGTTCGGGTAACAACACTAATTGTGGGGTGGAACGACCCTCCCCATGCTGATACGTGGAGAGGACTCAACGTCGGATTTCATCTCCGATAGGCACGCACAACATCATTTGTCTAAAAAAAGGTGCAAACCACTCCTGGAGTTGCACCATAGGTTGCTTTGTGTGCCCCATATGCATCGTATTCGCAATGCATCAGAAGTTAGAGGCTCGTGAGTGAGCAACGTAATTCAGTGAGATTAAAATTTTCAATTTTTCTTCAACCTTTCAATTCCAATAACTTTTTTCCTGTTAGAGCCTTGACTTTCGTCCTTCTTACAAAGT
Organism: Fragilaria crotonensis; assembly: GCA_022925895.1. NCBI lineage: Eukaryota > Bacillariophyta > Fragilariophyceae > Fragilariales > Fragilariaceae > Fragilaria > Fragilaria crotonensis. Next base: position 9,314 of record JAKSYS010000199.1, on the reverse strand, counting down.
TGTAGTAGACGTAATGATTGATTTAATTCTGCCTTTATGCGATCAGGAGAGCGGCAACGATTGAGATAGGGAAAGTAAACAAAGCACTGAATTCAGCGTTTAGGGTGAGATTTAACCCGATAAAGGATCGATCAAGGATGTATGGGCTCTTAGCTACCATGGTAATCTTCTAGACTACTCTGAGTGAGCGTGAAAGTTATACAAAAAGTTATACACTCGGAGAGCAACATGATCAGACAGTTTTCAGTCATGAGTCGGAAATCAAGACGGGCAGTGGCAACAATAAATTATGAGACATGCGAACTGTGCATAACGATTACTCCGATTGTATCATATGATCATATGACTACTACAGTACCATGGTACAAGTACTCTGCCGGTAAACTGTAACCCGTAACCCGTACCACGGATTATGCGATACGCGATACGGCGATACGTGATACGCAGCGCACTCGGTACATGTACGAGTACCCTACGGTTTAGGGTACCGAGTACGGCCTACACTACTAATGAAGCCTGAGTAGCAGTGCTTACCTACTATGTTGTATGATAATCTACAAAAATCTGAAGGATGAGACGATGAGACCCAGCCAACCCCTAATCAACACACCTGAGATTGCAGACCTTGTGCTTTTCGTGTCCAGTGAATATGATTTTATATCTCGTATGGCTGCACTGTACTTTTGCAGGTGGTGGGGTCATTGCTAACCTTAGCAATTCTTGGGGAAAGCATTTAATTGACATACCTACAATCTTGTCATGCTCCTTCAAGACAAGGAGCACAATTTTGCTGATTTGGTCAAATTCCAAAGGGTACTCACACATGCATTGCTGCTTGCCCTGAATCTGTTGACTGCAGGATTTGGAGGATACCACTGCAACACCATCATTCCTGCTGCCCCAGAAGCTCAAGCCACATTCCACCAGAGTCAGATTGGAATTACCAAATCTCATGTCTCCTATGGACAGCCCAATGTTGTTGAGGTTTAACCTTCATTCCTTGTTGTTGGCCTTGAGAGTATTGTCAGTCCAGCCAGCACTGAATTTTGTCGAAGTGAACGTCAATAAGTTCTACTGTGCCATGGCAGATGTCAGGTCAAATTTGCCACAGAACAAGAATGCTGTTAGGTAGCAGGCTGTTGTAGTGGCTGATGCTTCCCACAACAGGCTTCCTCCATTGATGAACCGCATATCTTTAGCATAACCACAAATTCCTGAATTGCATAAAGCATTTTCCATTTCCCTGCTGAGTGGCAAAAGATGATCTTCTCCATGGGCAAACAACACAGACAACCAAAAGCAAATCTTGCCAATGATTGAGGATACAATTGTGTTGACTCAAGCACCTCCAGCTTTGAGGCAGTCAAGTAATGACAAGCAATGCTGGCCTTCATTTGGATGAAACCAACAGGAAACAAACATCACAACATGGAATGCCAATGTCATAACCCAACTTCCACGTTGGAACCAAGCCTGTTTTCCTTCAATCATCCCATTGGCTGATAATGTGTTGTCATTGTGCTATGGCTTGGCATGCACCACAAAGTGACAAGCAGAATCAGATTGAATTGTTGGTGAGCAGCACATGATACAATGCTGCACATATAATGAAGCTGGATCAACAACCTTTGTGTTTGGCCAATGTTCATGGTTGAGAGGCATATTCAGAATTTCATGTTGACCATGTGTTAATGGATTCTTCCGTGATGCAATAGCTATGGCATGTAATACTCACCAATGATGAACACTTGAATAGCATACCTACACAAAAACATGTAAATGCCAGCTGTATGTGAGTTGACCTATGCTAGCAGTAATTCTCACATGTTGATATCATTGTCATGTGATGTTGTTGACATTTGAGCTTGAGGTCAGTGGTCCCTGTACAGGTAGTACGTGCGCTCAGCGTATACTCCGTACTTGGAGTACAGTATACAGTGTACAGTACATGCGCATGGCGCATGGCGCATGGTGCATAGCAATATGGTACTGTAGTTCTCTAGAGTACTGGACTACAACGACGAGTAAATGGAGAAAGGAATGAAACCGTGAAGTGTTGCACGTTGTACCAGTACTTGTACTATATACTCGAGTACTGAAGTACAAATACTCATCGTACACAAGAGCACGTACGATGTACTCAGTACTCGTAGAGGGTTCACTGTTTACACTTTACAATCCGTGACTCGTGACTGCATCATTCAGTACGAGTGTACAACATCTGAGAACAATTCTCGTACAAATGTGTACTTGCAGTACCTGCTACTTGTACTAGAAAACCTGGTACCAGGTACTCTCTCACTTGTTTAGAATCTTATACAAGAGGGCTATCAGAGATAGGGGGCTGTGCGCTCGGTCTTCGAATATCCTGGGGGAGTAGCTCCCCGTAGTGTACAGTATGTCGTTCCTCCAGTAGAATCCTTCGTCATCACTAGTGGTCGTGTGGCACCAGTGCTAGCAACTACAGTACTACCACACTAGCATATTGGCCGTAGACAGGAATCTATAGGGTTAGGAATTTCCACAGAACTCTAGGTTCTTTGGGTTTGTTCCTTCCCCCCGGATCATCCGGGGGGTGGGGGTGTGCTAGTCACACCGGTGAGGGGGGGTGGGTATCCCTTTTCCTATCGATTCGCGTCTCACGCGAACACTTGTAGAAAATATGAAGTATTTTTGGTGGAGTTCTCTCTCTGCTCCGATCAGCTAGAAACAGCTGCAGAGATTGACTATCTGTCTTATAGGCCATACATTCTACGCTCAACCGCTACTGACGCACTTCAAAGGGCTGCGTCATCAGTAGCTGGTAATCGGTAGGGTGTGTCTGTTCGTCGACTGTGGCGCACGCCAAACCTATCAGAGATAGGGGGCTGTGCGCTCGGTCTTCGAATATCCTGGGGGAGTAGCTCCCCGTAGTGTACAGTATGTCGTTCCTCCAGTAGAATCCTTCGTCATCACTAGTGGTCGTGTGGCACCAGTGCTAGCAACTACAGTACTACCACACTAGCATATTGGCCGTAGACAGGAATCTATAGGGTTAGGAATTTCCACAGAACTCTAGGTTCTTTGGGTTTGTTCCCTCCCCCCGGATCATCCCCCACTCGGTGCCGTTTGCTTCGTGGTGTCGTATTTGCACCAGCTAATTCGGCCTTGTAAACGGTGCCAAGGACACACCCACCCCCCACCGGGAGGTGTCCCTTGACAAAGCTACAAGTGCACAGGAAGCCGGCGCGGTGCTAGCGCCGGTCCCGATCGAACAGTTCGGATAAATGCGGGCGCCGGACGGCCGCCCAGGGAACCTGCGGAAACCTAAGAACGTAATGAAAAGAGCAGGGTCCGATGCTGTTCGATTGTACAGTCTGAGGGTTACTAAAGTTTACCCGCCCACATTGTGGAAGTTGACTGAACGCCCCATCTTGCGAGAGGTGCCTGTGGTGAGGGCAGCGATTTGGGAGTGGATATAAGTAAGAAATGTTTGGGTGCGCCAGCGTCCCAGTTTCATAATCGCTTCCGGGCCATGACCGGATAACCACAAGGCCATGGCACCCGAGGCGCGCAGCGAGTGCGCACCGATCCGGGTTAACTGGTAGCCGCTTGCCTCGAGCTGAGCTAATTGTGCTCCCCGCCGGACGGCATGGAGAATATGGCCAGGCTGCACATGCATGCCTGGTTGTACAAAACTCAGTGGGGTAGAAACCGGCATGTTTTGGGCCATGATGGCACTCACAAGAGCCGCAACTGAGCGGACGGGGCAAAAATCCGTGTCGCACGCCTCCTGGTGGATGGTGTCACCACGGTGCCCGTTCTTTTGATTGTCCATCACAAGCGTCACAGAGGTGGCCGCTGCGAGGTTGCTGCCTCGCTGGTGGGCGGTAACAGCGTCTGGCCTTGCCAGAAACGCGTGTCACTCACTCGAAACTGGATAGTGCGGGTGGTGACATGAGCTGGGGTAGTGTATATTCACCAACCCGCAGGAGAAAATAAAACGCCATGACGATTAGGTGGGCAGTTGCCTGCTCCTTGGGGGTAGCAGCAGCATCTAGGCGGGCGGCGGCGGCCATTTGGATGGCACCAACGGGGAGGGCAACTTGTGGTCGGGGGACGGGGTCTCGGTCTTTATAGGATTTAAGTAAGTGGGTAACGGGCAGAGCCAGGTCGCCTCCGCTGGATCCAGAGGGGCATCGGGGGTCAGGGTATCCCTCCAGCATGAAGGCTTGTGCCACGTGACGCATGGCTTTTTCAACAGTTTGGGAGGTAACTTGCCTTCCCTTCCCAAAATATCCAGTTCGAGTCCGTGCGGCAAAGCCCAACAATAATTGGAGTCGGGTGGGCGGGTTAATGTCTCGGAGCCAGGGATCAACTCCACACTCGGTGCAGTATTGTCCCACCACCGCCAGTTGGCGGCCCGGACTTTAGTGTCCACCGTTGCATTGTCAAGCGCTGCCCGCGCAGCGTCAAAATCACATTGGAAAGCTGCACGGGTAGCGGGCTGGCACGACGCCAGTATCTGTTCTGTAATGGGAAGGCAGAATCAAAGTGCGTGAGGAACGCAGAGTCGTCATCAATGGTGGGGATGGGGCGTGATGCGATATCGGCTAATACATTGTCGGTCCCCGCGACGTGACTAATGCTCACGGGGGCCGATTCCAGCATACGTTGGCGCAACGCCAAACCTCGGACGAGTCGGTGTGCAGCATCGGATTGCGCCGTTTTGGTCGCCATCTTAGTCACCCATGCTACACTTGGAGTATTATCACTATGGACAAAAATGTGGAGGTGCCGAAGGAAGGCACTACATTTTCTAGAACGCAAGTGCAAAACAACCGCCGCCATCTCGAGGTCTGAGTTAGTCAGCTTCCCGGTCGGGTTGCTCTCAGAAACGACGGCCGCGGTGATATCCCGCGGCCACTGCAGTCGCCAGACTGTTTCGGGAGCGGCACTGTGCCGCTGAACCAGACTCCGCCGGCGCCGAAGGCACTCGCATCGCAATACCCAATGTAGGCTGGGGCGCCGAGTTGGAGGATTTCATTGACGTGGGTGGGGCGGTCAGCAAGTTTGACCACCAGCTGCCGCAAATCAAGGAGCGCAGCGCGGACTTCCCGTGGGCACCCAACGAGATGACCTTTGGGTTGCCGCGCAGGGCACGGTTGAGCGGGTAAAGAGACCGCGCCGCGGGCAGTATCGTGGTAACGTGACGCATTTTCCAACGATGGACTGAAATTTGTGAAGTGCCACTATTTTTCTTAAGTAGCTTGGCGGTGTCGTCGGCAATACCTGCCGCTTTTCGCTGAGTAAGGTGCACGGTGCGGTCTTTCCCATTGAAGACGAAGCCGAGTAGTTCTTTGGTGTGGGCCCATCGGGCATCACCGGCTGCAAGCTTTTTTGCTGAGATCGGGTCCTTACCGCCTATGTGGCCTGAGCGGGCGGGCGGCGGGAAAAGGCCGTGAATGGTGTATAGCGCCGCCCGGCCGGTGCGTTGCAATAGAGTGCCGGCCCGGTCTTCCACGGCAGCCAGAATGTAGTCATCGACATACACGGCCGACATCTGCCATTTTCGCACTGTCGTTTCGGGACTGGTCTGGCGGCGAGCGGGGTTGTGTGGTGTCATAAAGTCATCTAACGCGTGCGGGGGGCAGACAGTTCCGGCATCAATCACTGCTTGCATAATGTCCCGCCCGGTCTCGGTTGCGGCGCAGAAGTAACCCGGGCTTTCTGTCCAGCCCATTTGGAGGGCATGTGGGATGACAACTTGCACGGGGGCATCGACCTCACCGGGCAGTGTGTACGCAAAGTTCCATTTGCTGTCGTCAGCAACCAACATGCGCCAGAAGCCATCGGATAGGTCAATCTTAGCAAAATTGATTATCTCCTCTGCGGGTACCGCGGCCATAAACTGTAGCAATCGTACGAGGACTCGGCCTACTTCTTTGACAGGATATTCTGGCGATAGCTTAGTTGTTGTGTCGTTCACAGACGGTGCGAGGGGTTCTGTGGGCCTATTTGCGCGTCTGGCGCGTTTCCCCCCAGCGGCGGGGGCTTGAACGGCAAAGGATAAATCCAATAGCAGACGGCCACGTCGGCCGACTTGCGGTATTACCGCCAGTGGGGATACCTTGAGGTGCTCTGGTTGCAGCGCCTGGACGTCTGACCACAGCATAATCTCAGAGAAACCTGCAGCTACTTGGTATTCCATCTCTTCCGTTATAAGTTGGCGCGCCTCTGGCGTTAGTGCACTTGTGTGCGGACCCCTCGCGACCGCTGTTTCTATTGCTACTGGGCTCCATGGCGGACTACAAACTACTGGTACTCCATCTGACCACTGCTCCAACGTTGCTACAAATGGGTGGAATCGCATCCACGGTTCCGGGTTCATTAATTTTCTAAGCTTACCTTGTGCAATTTTGTGGGGTGATTCGCCGGGTGGCTCAAAGATTCGACTTGGGCGAAGATCCGGATCTTCCGCGCTTATTCGCGCGCCGAACGAAAACTCCGCTGGTCTGTCTGGCGGCCGTCGTGCCGGCCTCGAGTGCCGGGTGACGTCCGTAGTGACTGGGTCAGTGCCAGTACGACACTGGTGCGCTGGCAGAGTGGGTGGTCTGTCCACCGATCGCTGGCGCGTGTCCGACTTCTGGAGCACGCCGGACGACGCGGCAGTTACCCGTCGCTCACTGGCTGCCGCGAGTACGGCTACTGTGTATGGTGCTGTAATTCCCGCGCCCGATATTAACACGGGGCAAGTTCGCGTCTACACTGTGTGTAGGCGGGATTTTTTGCTGTTTGGGGAACGAACATGATGTGGGTAGTGGTGGAACTAACGGATGTAAGGTCGACTGTTGTATTAATTGTACTGTCGTCGCTACTCGTCTCCGTAATCCTCCCGCAGTCATGCTTTCCCTGCTCGTCAGCCACCGGCACTAGTCTCCTCGGCAAGATACCCGGCGACCGCTTTGTCATCTTCTTGATCACGTCGCGCCGTTTTCCAGCCGACACCGCTCCGGCGACGGGAGTACGAGCATCCCGACTTGCCACACTCGCCGAAGTACATGAAGTCCATGCACTGCCCGCGGCCCCAATGCCAACATCCGACATCAGTAGCTTCTGGGACCGCATGATCGTGTACATATCCACTCCTGGCTTCCGAGCTCGGAGGGCTGTCATGATGGATACAATCTCCGGAATCGGAGTCGGGTTTAACCACTTTCCTCCAACCATCTCAGGCGCCACTCGCGACGCCGCCGCCGATCCTGTGAGTGTCGACATCGTCGATGCTGATCCACCGCTCCCGTGGCTTCCTCCGCGACCGCCGCCGCCAGCACTGCCTGTTCGCGACACCACTGCTGCCACCGATGGGGCTGGACGTCCCAAGAGCATGTAGACCGGGCAGTTAATCGTCACCTTCAACGAGCAGCTCCTGAGACAGTCGCGCAGGGCAAACAACTGCGAGTCCGGCAATCCCGGTCCCGTGTAGCTGAAGTACTCCCGGGCGTCGATGAAGACATGCCATAGAGTCTCCGCGACCAATTCCGCCGTCATCGTCTCGTAGACGGCGGACTTGGCCGACAATATCTGATAGACCCCCTGTACCTCCGCCAGGTGGGCACATCCCGGGCCAAAAAGAACAGTCAGCAACTGTATGTACTTTTTTAGTAGACCTAACATAGTGAAGTAGGTGCTGGGACAGCTTCCGGGCTCGGCCTCCATCTCGCGTACGTCGTCTGTCGACAAGTGCGTCGCTCGATCGGCGCGCTCTTGAATCCTACGACGCTTGTTCTGCTGCTCCATGGACACTTGCAGCACCGCAAACGGCGAGATTCCGCGATGGCACGTGTCGTACGTGTTCTCATTCCCGTAGCCGAAGCGCAGGTCCTTGACATCGCGCGTCAACTCTGTTGACACGTAGATCTTCACTGGATCCCAATGCGTTGCAATAGGTTCAAAGAATCTCTGCAATACTGCCTCCACTTTGGCCATTGTCCGGCCTTCCGTGAGCATGGCTGCATAAATGGGCGGACGACTTGCTTCGTAGTTGGCGTGCGAAAGTCCACATGCCGTCCGAATTCTTTCGTGCTCGAAGGGGCTATACACCTTGTCCCGATTGCCGGCCTCGTATCCCGGAGCATGCATCATCGGGATGGGCGCTGCTGCTCTCCGCCGCCAGCCGCCGCTGGGGATACATCGCCGCCATCATCGGTGGCACTGCGATCGTGATATACGGCGCCATCTTTCGTGCGCTCCAACGCGTAAGCGCCCTGTCGAGTGCCCCGCCGGCGACACCCACGCGATGTAGTTCTTGCTGCGCGAGCGCAGATTACCGAACAATACCGCTTCGCACGCACGACGGCACACCAGCGCTCAAAGGGCTGCGACTTCCTTTTGTTGCTCGGTCTCCAAGTTCCGAGTTAGCTGACGAATCAGTCTCATGGCGTGCTCCGAGTTGTGCCGCCAAAGAAGTACGGCGCCCAGGCACGAGGGTACTGCAACTTGGGCACCCCTCCTGCCATTGTCATCTCCGCCCTCACAACCATGAGTTCCTCGCCTCGGATGCGCACGTCGCGAGGGTCAATGCCGAAATGGGTGTTCCATTCGGACCACGTAGGCGCGAGCACCTCTTTCGGAGCCAACGCCTGTCGTAACGACAACGCATCTGGCAGCTTCACCAACGGGGGCAACTGCCCTCCTTCGACCTCCCCGAGGAAACCAAAGCCTTGTCCCGACCACGGCGAGGCCACTCCCAGTTCTGGGCGGTATCGGGACATTCTTGTCACGACCATCACAGTTGACTCCCCCCCTTCAGGTATCACTACCGTCAGGAAAGTCTCCAACGCTTCGGCCGCAAATATATCCTCAGCCAATTCCTTGAGGATGTTTGTGGCATCCTCCGCGTTGGCATCGGTGGCATTGACATTTGCGTACTTAGCATTTGTCGCCGCCAAAATGCGAAGCACCTCATCCGGGGATGCTTCGAGCGTATCCTTGACCAGCCACCCCGTGAGGGTCCCTGGGTCAGCGGCATACGGACGCTGAAGCGCAACTGGTTGCGCTGCGACTAGTTCGGCTAACGCCGGATTGTCGACCATCGTACTATCCCTTTTCCTATCGATTCGCGTCTCACGCGAATACTTGTAGAAAATATGAAGTATTTTTGGTGGAGTTCTCTCTGCTCCGATCAGCTAGAAACAGCTGCAGAGATTGACTATCTGTCTTAGGTCATGGCACACTACGCTCAACCGCTACTGACGCACTTCAAAGGGCTGCGTCATCAGTAGCTGGTAATCGGTAGGGTGTGTCTGTTCGTCGACTGTGGCGCACGCCAAACA